>JASDQU010242869.1:0-25674 GCA_032191745.1 Picea mariana
AGAAGTGATTGCCTTATGTTTTGATTGGGAATAATGGACACATGATTTTACTTATATGACCATAATCAGTTTATGTGTAGAATGAATAAGTTCAGAATACGAGTTCGTTCTCTTGAGAATTGTCCCATCTACCTGATTCGCACTCTGTCCTGGTTTAATTTCCCAAAGGAACCTTTTTCCGGGAAGTTTCCACGCATTCCATAGCCGGAGTGAGTTCCTTGAAAAGACTACCGTTATAGTAAACCCGTGAGTTTACTTTACCCCTGTCACAGAGTTCATAGCTTGACAAATTAGGAAGGATTTTCAGTCAAGCCACCAAGCCTAGGGATAATTACCCAAGAACCCTCTGAAGGATCATGTGATCTGAGTCTGGAAACCTTGTACAAGAAAGAGTAGTTCTCTCAGGTTTCTAAGTCATGGGAGTTCGAAGCCCCGAGAGGTTGAATCTCGTGAATCAAGGTCAGAAAGGATAGCGAGTCCCATTTATCGAAATATAATACCCCATCATTTGGTAGACGAATGGTCGGAATCCTTTCAAAAATACCCCAGGTTTGTCAAGACTGATGGATCTAGAGGAGGAGCGCAGACATTAATACCTCGACCCCCTCAACCTTCGCAAGTAGCGATGGGATCTAGGACCGCATATCCAAGGATCTATTGGAGCTCTATTGACCATCAATATTAACCTTTACATAGGCAGGAGAGTGGACTCGATGAAGTCCTGAAAGTCTAGAAGTATTCGAAACCATCCATCGACATAGGACACGTGGCAGTTGGGTAGTATTTTGCGAAATCATGATGTGATCGTGGTCGTTGATCTATGAGTGATCTGGACCATCGGTTTAATGTGAATAAGTTTCATCATTTCAGCACCTAAGAAACCAAAGGGAAAGACCCCTCGTCTTCACAAGTCACAAAATCCCACTATACGAAACCCCGACGCACCCTGTGGATGAGTCGGTTTAGCATGAACAAGTTTTGGCACCTGGGAAACCAAAGGGCAAGACCCCTCATCTTCGCAAGTCATGAAATCTCGGTATACGAAACCCTGATGCGCTCTGTGGATGAGCTAGTTTAGCATGAATAAATTTCGATGCTTCAGCACTCGGGAAACCAAAGGGAAAGACCCCTCATCTTCACAAGTCACGAAATCCCAGTATACGAAACTACGACTTGCTCTGTGGATGAGACGATTTAGCGTGAATAACTTTCAGCGTTTCGACACTCGGGAAACCAAAGGGCAAGACCCCTCGTCTTCGCAAGTCATGAAATCCTAGTATACAAAACCTCAACACGCTCTGTGGATGAGCCCTAGGTCACAGGATAGGGTCACATGGTAGAAGGTAGGTGCTAGTAGATAATCAAGGGTCTAAACTCGAGAATCAACATTTTGGGTCCCGAAATAATATGGACCGTCCATTTGTAGAGGACGCATGGAAAATATCTAAAGCCGCTGGGGTTCTGGAGATCGTGGAAATAGGAGTGAAGACCCCGCTAAAATCCTAAAAGGCAGAATACCGGGATTTAATTTGGGTCATTGATCAAGTCGACGATTTAGACCGTAGATCCAGATGATATTGAGCTTTCGAGTTTCGAGGATTCGAAAGGGAAAGGAGGAACTCTTATATCGCAATTCCCGAAATCACGAAACCCAAAAAGAATTTAGAGGCATAGCACTAGGTCATAGGACCGGTCGTATGAAAAGTGACCCAAGGGAGGAGCTAAGGATCTGTTAGATCCTTTCGGGTTTCGGCATTTCGAAAGATAGAGAACAGGGGAACGCTTGCATTGCGATTCCCTAAATTGTGAAAGCTGAAAGCACCTTTTTGTTAAGGCTTGTGGTCATAGCCAAGGATTACATGCAGGAGGATAAGGGAAGGGATGGCCTGCGCTAGGCTCCATAGAAATTCGGGGATTATGTCCCTCGAAGAAAAGACAAAAAGAAAAAGAAAATCTTAGCTGTCGTAGTGGGTGTGTGACATATCCTAAAGGAAATGAGTTAACTTTGGTCACCTACATAGATGCATATTGGGCAGGAAGTATTAATGAAAAAAGAAGTACAAGTGGAGAAGATTTCTACTTAGGTGACTTATTAGTGTCCTGATTGAGTAAGAATCAATCTTTAGTATCCTTATCCACAACAGAAGGATAATATATTGCAACAAAATCATGTTGTACTTAGATTATCTAGATGAAACAAACCCTACAAGATATACAAGTGAGATATGATGAGCCTATTTCGATACTCTGTGACAACACTGATGTTATAAACATCTCCAAGAATCTAGTGATGCATTCCATGACCAAACATATTCACATTAAGTTCCACTTTCTACGTGAACAAGTCACATAAAAGAATATCAAGTTGGAGTATGTTGGGACAAAAGAATAGATTATAGACATCTTCGAAAATCCTCTTCCTAGGTAGACCTTTGAGTATCTTTGAACAAAACTGGGAGTAATTTCTGCTCCAAATTGATTTCCATAATATTCTACAAGAACAAAAAGGGGGACACTGTGAGGGGGAGTTACCCTTTGCTATTGTTGTCCAAGGGGGAGAGAAAAATAGTAAAACTAAAATCATGAAGACAATAGGATAGTACAATCATTGGGATCAAATCATGAAGACATGGGGAGCATAGTTATTTTACTAAGTTTCCATCAATTTTAAAGGGGGAGTGTTATAGTGGGAAAACCCTCCTATGGACTACACTAGGGTTCATCGTGAAGGTAGAGATAATTGTCTAAAGTCTCCTAATTTTAACAACTATACCGACAATATCCCACATTCATGCATAAAATACAAAGTATAAGGATCTGGTAGTCTTACCTTAAACTCCATGTCTAGTGTTGATCCTTTTGCGTTTAGTTTCTTCTCGACTGTAAGTCTCCTCCCAAGGATGACCTGCATTCACTCAAAGACAAACAAGAAACTATGAACATGCATCTTATATATGAATTAGTGGGTTATATGTGATAACAAAATGTAAATCAAACATAAATATTGAACACATCGTACGGCGGGACGAAAAAAGTACTTCTTTATATTAATATCACAAAGTCACTTACAAAATGAGATCGGCGAATGCTCTTCGAACCTGGTCCTGGGCTCCTCTTCACCAAGCTCCAACTGCTTCCACATATCCTTTTTCTCTCACACTTCTCTCTAGAGAATGGGCATAGGATTATGATTAAGGAAAAAGGCAAGAATAGGGAATTCTGGCTCAAAACTCACAATGTGGCTGCAAATTCTTGGGGCAAGGGGGGAAAGTGAAATGGGTAGAGTTTCAGTGTTGATGTGTTTCTCCTTTGAATGAGACCCCAACACCTCCTTTTATATGGCAAAAGGATGTTTATTCAGTTGGATGATAGGATATAGGTGGTCGATTAGTTGGGAAACTACCCAATAGCCCGTAATCTCAAAGAATCCCTTGCATCTTTTAATTTTTTGCAAATTTTTTGGGCATACACAGGTTGTAATGGTGAAACTAGCATACATATGTGGGAATTAGTGGTGAATGGTGTGTACATCTTCAAAAATAGTGTTTTTAAGAAGAGTTGTTCAGTTTTGTCTTAGCAAAAATAGTAAGTAAGATGGACTGATGCCAGGTATGCATGTATGGTGCAATTTAGGGTTATTACAGATGCACCCTAATGTGTGAGGTCAAAAGAGTATCTAATGGATGAAATACATTACAAATATTCACCAACGTATGAAGCGAGTGATCCCTGGACCAGATTTCGGGGGATGCCATCTGAAAAATAACAATTGTCTCACCAAGGCGGGCATACCCATACTCAAGATGAAATAAATCATGGCTGCCAATAAAATACATTGCATATCCATGTCATATAACTATATAAAGTGTATCTGCGAGCAATACACATCGGATCTACATTTCAAAATCAAAGATATACTTGTATAGTATCCATCTTCAAGAAGCCAATGATGTCTGATGGATGGATATGAGGTCTTCATAGCTTGAGCAACAACTTCAAGATATTTAAAATTCGGGTAGGAGTGTAATATGAGTGTACAACTTCACTACCCAGAGGTCTTCGATGGCTTGTCGGGGAACAGACAAGAGGATATCAGTGATCGGGAAAATAACTTCATTGATTTCGAATAAGGAATTGATTGGACTTTAGGGATGGTTGGGCATGAGGTTAAGAGACAAACTGTAGAAAGGCCAACTCAAGTTGGGTAAAACTTTCCTTGGACAATAGCACGACTAATGGCCAGAATCAGGCAGCAAGACATTGACATAAGTTCACGATGCAGGAGGCAACACAAACTCTCCATATGTTTGGAAGGATAACCAAATGGAGGAGGAAATGGCTCTATGTTACGAGAACAACTTCCTAAGGTCATATTAAATCCCAAAACTTGACGAAAAATCAGAAGGATGTGCTTTGTCCAAGGGAGACTCTTTGTGCTACCATAAAAAGAAAATACTTTTCCCATCCTCTTTTTGGGGTATATTTGATTTTTTTGTCTTTTTCAATATTTTGGAGAGCTTGAAAAAGAATAAAAGAATGCTACTTTACAAAGGAGGAATGAGTGTTGCAAGCATACTAGTTCCAAGTGCAAGGAACACACTAATTCTCATAGCAAGGAGACATGTGTAGGAAAAAGGACACTCAGGAAAATTCCTTCATGAGTCAAGGTGTCAGATCACAAAGGAAAAGTGCTACAAGGCATGCTTCAAAGGTTCAGTTGAGAGCAACATGGAGCCGACATTAGGCCAAAAATGCAAGAATGCAAATGTGATTAGTAGGACATGATGAAACCCCGTTCAATGTATTTTTTACAAGCCCAGAGAAGGTAAGCTCAATGGTTTTTCATTTTTAGAGAATCTAAAAAAAAAAAAATAAGACTCCACTGCGGTACCTTTTTCAAAGATAGTCTAGTCAGTTTGAAAAAAGGGGTAAACTAGCACCGAAAATATGTCTATTCATACCCATTTTAACGAGTGTGACAAAGAAAAGATCACTTGGTAATCTTTTCAATTTTGAGGAGTCTGAAAAGAGCTTAACTATGGACTCACTGCCTTTTTCTAGATTTAGTATCCTTAGCCCGAAAAAGGTGAAATTTACTAAGGAGAACTCTCCCGGTGAGACGAATCTTCTGAGGTGTACCTTTTTCCTCCTTAATCTATAGGCCGAAAAAAGCGGTAAACTCATGCCAATAGATGTTTTTATGAACCAATTAATGAGTGTGAAAGAACAAAGTCACTCGATGATATTTTCAATTTTAGGGAGTCTAAAAAGAGCTTAACTATGGACTCCATGGAGGTTCCTTTTTCGTAAATTTAGTCCCTCAGGCCCGAAAACAAGGTAAAATTATTCCTGAGAATACTTTTCTAGTGAACCGAAGTTCCTAGAGCATACCTTTGTTCGTAAAATTGACCATCTAGACCGAAAAAGGGGTAAACTACTACTGGACAGATGTGCTTTCAAATTTTAGTTTGGTGAGCATGAAGGACAACAAGATTTCTCAACAATCTTTTCATATTTAGAGGGTCTGAAAAGGGCTTAAAAAAAGACCCTTTTTTGGGAGTCTCGAGGGTGAGGCCAAGAGTGATGACATATCATACATGTGAAGGCTCAAACTTGTAATCAAGACACGAATAAAAGGACTCTCGAGCCTAAATTCATTAACAATGGCATGGACACCAAAATGCAACCAAGATCTACCTAGGGCATCCATGTCAAGGTAGGCTCTACCAGTAAATTACGACACTTATAGAGCAGCAATGATGGTTCCATGTGGCAATTTGATGGGATCGATCCTATGGTAAAGTGAAAAATACAACGAGGTGCAACAAGTGGAGGTGGAATCCTAACTTATATGCAAAAAGTTGGAAAAAATGAATTTTTACCAAAAGAGCTTAAAAGTGCCCCATCTCTCAAAAGGTTTTCCCAAGCCAAAAGTAAAGTGTATCATAACATCCAATGAGAAAATCAAGAACCACGTTAAATGATTTTCAAGCCAGAAAAAAAGACAAAAGGGGTGAAAAAATGACAATAAGGGCCAAAAAAGTCTATAAATAGAAGCTGGCAGCTCATTATCACCATTGCAAATTGAGAATTGACCAAAAATTCAAAAACACCCCTTTTTTAAAGAAGTTGATTCTGGGAGCTTCAGTCGATGAAATGAACTTCCACTTGGACCAAGTAAGAAAAAACTAGCTCCTCTTGCATTTCCATACTTTCCTTTTACATTATTTTTAGTTTTTTGGGGGGCGCACACCTTTAAAAAATATCGACTCTAGGTGTACATGGGAAGAAAACAAATTTCCTGTGTGCATATGTGATTGTGTCCAATACAACCTGCATACACCCTCAAATATATGGAAAAAATAAAAATGCAATCATTAACTCTCCTTTTAACTTGTCATTTTGTAGAATGTACGTCCATTGGAGAGAGAGGAAGCATGAGGACATTGATATACTGGTCGATGAGGACCCTACAGCTATGGCTGCATTGAGACAGTGTGGTTTGTGGAAATTCTTCTGGTGTCCATTCATGAGGGCACAACCTAGGCTACTAAATGCCTTGGTAGACTATTGGCATCATGAAGCTAAGGTGTTTATGCTTGAGGGGCAGTCGTTGACTCCAACGATTGAAGACATTTACTTTATGAATGGCCTCTCGAGGAAGGGTGAACCATTCAACTTGTGTGCTTTTACCCCTGGGCCTCAAAACATTTCAGAGATGATTGGACTCCATTGCAAGGCCGGAAATGAAAAAGTAGGTTCTCAGGTGCCAATTAACAAGATTACTANACCGAGTGTTGTGGGTGGGACAACAAAAAATTTGGATTTGGGACCATTTTTTACCGATTCTTCTTCGAGAGAATCCCCAGTCTTAGTCCATGAGAGACAGTGCGAGGGCATGTGGCCTCCCTCCCAACAATGTGTAGATGGGAAATGTTGTTGCCGTGACAGGGGGGAGGAAGGACCATAGAGGCCTTCGACGATGCATTTTTTGACTGGTGGGCATGACACATTCTGGTGATAGAAGACTACCCCTACGCTGAGATCAACTTCTCCAGGGACCTACAAATGCCCATACCTCCCAGAGCAGAGCGATGAGAGATAGGTATGTTCATTTTTTAATGTTATTTAATTAATTAATTTATTTTATATATATATCATGTTTTATGGGATTCAGAGTATCTAACAACTATGTATCTGTTTATGTACAGATGTGGGGCTAGTGCATCCAACAGAATTTTAATGGAGCAGGCGACGTCCTTGACCAAAGGCAGTACCATCAGTTGTCGTCAGGCCAGTAGCAACAACAGGGGGATGTCTAGCCGAAGAGGCTGAGATATTATTGAGATGAGTGGAGTGGAGCCTGACCACACTCACCCGTACTATTCCCATGGCCGAGATCGAGGATCTCCCACCATCTATACAACCTCATGTTGTTGAAGTACCATGGACCTGGGTCCAACTCTTTAGTCATTTGGAAAACATCATGGTTCACTATGGCAGGGCCAACGAGCCCCGCCCTTAGCTTAGGATGGACCACTTACGTGTTGGGGGAACTTTCTATATATTTTTGAGGGCATAAGCCCCATGATGTGTACTGGATATGTATTTTTGAGGCGCTTGTGCCCACTTATGTACTATGAGACTTCTGATATATATATATATATATATGTGTGTGTGTGTGTGTGTGCATATTTACATCTTTTATGTCTTATGGATTACATTTATTTACATGTGTATGTGTGTGCTTTTTCTTACTTGTGTGCAATATGCCAATCTAATACTTGATTAGCTAGAGTATCTGTCATATGATTCAATCTCCTAGGAACATGGATATACGTAATGTAATCAAAACAACATTATAAGATATGTACCCTAAGGAATCATTGATGTAGAGTAGGATCATAAATGTGGTAAACCCCATTTAACTGGGACACAACCAATTGTGCATCTAAGTAGACCCGAAGGTAAGAGATACCATGTGACAAGGAATCACGAAGTAACTCTTTTATTGCACTGTATTCGGTGACATTGTTTGTGGGGTCACTAAATAGATACGTCCAGAAGATAGCAACTAGCCTTGAGGTGTGAAAATTACCCAAGCTGCGGAAGATATCCTCTGAGTGTGTCAGCTAGCATTGTCCGCGAACCCAACAAACACCTCTAATTCACTTGACATCTTCCACAGTGAAAAAGATGACATCAAAACGACACATCCATAAAACAAAAAGGAAAAAAAAAACCATATAAGAACTGTACATATATTGAAGTCACCCAAAGAGACCCACCTACGAGTAATACTTTATGAGATAGATCCAATTTCTAGGCTCCACTAAAGCGTTCCCTTCAAAATCAACCAAACGATAAGCACCCTTCTTTAGTACCTCCTTCACGATGAATGGTCTGAACAACATGGGTTTGAAATTGCCTGCCCCTAGGGGATCCTTATCTTTGTCATACACCAGGACAAGGTCTCCTTCAGAGAAAATTCGAAGACGAACAGACTGATCATACTAGAACTTGACTCTTTTCTTGTGAGCCTCATTAGCCAAGGTTGCTTCACATCATTGCTCATCCAACTGCTCGAGATATAATAAGCATTCCTCAAGCGGTGAAGTGTCTGGAAATAGTTGTACTACCAACTTAAGAGATGGGATCTGGATTTCTATAGGAAAGACTGCTTCCAACCCATAAACAAGTTGAAAAGGTGAGAAACCAGTGGTAGTCTTTATAGATGTTTGGTAGGCCCACAATTCCGAGTACAACATCAAATCCCAATTTGACTTGGACGAATTGATTGTTCATTGTAGAATGGTCTTGAGAGACTTATTCATAGCTTCTACTTGACCATTCACTTGTGGTTAATAGGGTGATGAGTGTTCTTGCCTCAACCCTAGCTTTGACATTAACTCAGACATCATTTTGTTCTGAAATTGACTTCCATGGTCAGTGACAATCTCCTTCGAAATTCCAAACCTTGCTATTATCTGATTAAACAAGAAGAGAGTTGTTGTCTCACCATCATCTTTGAATGTTGGCATAGCTTTGACCCACTTTGTAAATTAGTCTACTGATATAATGATATAACGGTTCCCCTTGGCTAAAGGGGGGGTGGCATGTGGTATAATAAATCCCCCACTTAGTGAAGGGGCCAATAGTAATGACAGGAAACATGGGAGAAGGGTGTGCCCTCATCTTCCAAGAGAAGATCTAACACAGGTGGCACTTCTTAACCGATTCAATGCAATCTTTGATTAATGTCAGCCAATAGTAACTAGCTCGTAGATTATTTTGGGTTGTTTCAAACTGAGACAAACAACCACCACATGCTCTAGTGTGTCAGTCGTTAAGAACAAGTTCCTCTTCTTCATGAGTGAGGCACCGACGAAGGATGCAATCTACACCTCAATGATACAAAGTGTCCTCGAGTATGAGATATTTTTTTCCTGATGGCGTATACGTAGATGCTCATCATGAGAAGCAGAGGGGGGGAACTTCAAAGTCTATAGATAGACTAGTTTATCTCCATACAAGGGTTCCGAAGATGAAATAAAAAAAATATCTCCTTTAATAGGTGATTCTTCAAGCGTAACATCACCTGACTCGACCGAAAGTTCCAAGATAAGTTCTGCAAATACCATCGACTTTTTAGATTTTGTAGAAACAAAATATAAGTCAAATTCCTGGAGTATAAAAATCCATTTACTAATCTTTTCGCCTATTACATGTCGTGTGAACACATATTGGAATGGATTCACAATGACAATGGCGATGGTCTTGCGAAACAGGATATAGTGACAGAACCGTTGGACATCATGTACTACTGCCAACGCAAGTTTCTCAACATGGGAGTAGTTCAGTTCTGGTCCAACCAAGTCTCAGCTCAGGTAATAAATGACATATTGTTCAAGAAAATCATCCTCCTGAACCAAGACCATACCGATGATCGAATCTGTCGCGACCAAATACAATAAGAAGTATTTATTATAGTTGGGTGGCCAAAGTAGAGGGGCATACATGAGGGCATGTTTCAACTCTTCGAAAGAGCTCTAAGTGGCTTCATCCCAATGGAAAGGGACTCCCTTCTTCAGTAAATGAATAAAACCTTTGGTGATCTCGATGTAGTTTGTGATAAAACACCAAAGAAAGTTAGCCTTTCCCTATAAAATCTGAAGCTGAGGGACTGTGCACGGGGGAGGCAATTGAACTATCACCTCAACCTTTAGAGGATTGACCATGATCCCTGTTGTCGAAACTATAAAACCTAAAATATGACCCAACGTCACACAAAAACTGCATTTGTTTTGATTCAAGCGAATTCGATAGTAGCGACATCGCTCAAAGATAAGTCGATGGTACATGGGATGATCAGATCTCTTCTAAGATCATGATGCTAAATCATCAAGATAAGCCTCGACTATGTGTTTGAGATCATGAAAAGAAAAAAACATGGCTCGCTAAAAGGTGGCTCAGCATTTTTGAGGCCAAAAGGCATTTTCCAATAAGAAAATGTACCCCATGGATAGATAAAAGTTGTTTTATGTTGGTCCTCGGGCTTAATCTGTATCTGATTGTATCCTGAAAATCCATCCATGAAAGAGAAGACCTCACAACCTATGCATTCATCAACAATCTGGTCAATGAATGGGGTGAGTAATTATCCTTTGGAAAAGCCTTGTTCAAATCACAGAAGTCCATACATACGCAAATCAATCCCTAATTTTTATTGACCAGAATGGGATTTGACACCCATTGAGTCAATTTAACAGGGGTAGATGAAACCAACTTTGATTAGTTTCTCTACTTCAACCTTGATAATTGTTTCTTTCCGAGGATTAACCAGATGAAGATTCTACTAGATCATCTTGGCATTAGGGTAAGTCATTATTTCATGTTTGACAATTCTTTGATCAATGCCTGACATTTCCTCATAAGATCAAGAAAAAACGTCGTGTAATTATTTAAATAAATATGTATAGATTTGAATCTCCTCGGGGGAGCAGTCCGCTCTGACGAAGACATTCTCCATGATGCCAAGGGTTATAGAGATGTCTATAGGTATCGTTTTAGAGATGGTTTCCATATTACCCTCAGTATAAATTGTGTGTGTAGCCAGAGGATTAATAGGACAAGACCTATCTCTAGTCATAGTCAACACGAATTCACCTGCCTCAATTCTTCCTAACTCTAGGAGAAAATAATATCTATGATGGAGATCATCCCAGGGTTTGTATGGACTATTCAATGCCTCTATAATCACCTCGTCAGAGGGCAAGACCAAGTCTAAGGAATCGGTAGTGGCGAGTGAACCTTGAGCCCAGGTAGGCTCAAAAACTGGATCTAACTCATGTGCGGGATTCAAATTGGGGTCAGCAGAAGCTTGCTGGACTATAGGGTACACAACCTATGTCACAGACAAAGGCATGGCCATGCCATGATGCCCTATCCCTTCCATGATGTCTGATGGGGAAGGAAGAGTCCACATATCATTAAAGTAAGTCGTGCGGAATGACGACACTTGATATATTTCAGCCTTAGGCTCGACGAGGACAACCGATATCATCTTGACATAGCCATAGGGAGGTGGGTAATCGAAAGTAACCATGAGAGGTGGGCACAAACCAACCCCCACGTTGACGATGCTAGGATGTGGGTTATCAATCATTGGGACTGCGGATGCCCCTGATGAAGGGTTAGGCCTGGAGAAGGACAATTGATCAATGGTCACGATTCGACCCTCGTGTGGAAACAAAAAGACTCGAAAAACTGTAGAAACCACTACATTCATGGCATATGTCCAACTTCTTCCTAACAGGAGGTTGTAGTCAAGAGGTGCTTCAACCACTTCAACTTCGACGCACATGGTATTCCCTCTTAACTGCACAGAGAAAGAAGGGATGATTCCATGTGGTCTCAAAGTATGACCATTGAAAGTCTGTTGGCAGCCAATTCAATTTTTTCTACTGTCCTATAATTTGCCTACACCTATGTCTTCTAAACTTCAAATTGTCATCGCATTTTTCAAATAGACGATATTTTCATTTCTTGCGTGATATTGAGTGATTTGTTTTAAGTGATCATTGGAAGAAAATTGGTTTTGATTCTTTTGAAAGATTTGATTTGATTCTAATTCTAATCCCGTATATTATTTTCGACTAGCTACAGAATCAAATGATTCTGTAGCTAAGTATGTGGAATTAAATTTTTATTGTTTTATCAATCAAATATCTTTCTAACTTGTTATTTTTGGTCTATTGCAGATGAATTCGAAATTGGATTGGATTTGATGAGCAGTTGGAGGATATTTGAAATGTTTTGACTTCATTTAGTTTCCTAGTTTAGTTGATCTTGGGAATATCTTCCCAGATTATGTAAACAATTTGATATTATCCACAAGGAGGTTTTTACCTTGTGGAAAGACTTATATATACTTATTATTTTTTTGTAATAATGATCCTCATTCGTGGGAGAACAAGGATATGGAATTTTAATACAGACTGAGACAGAATTGATGTTTTGTCACAGCTTTAGCTTTTCATGATATCAATATTTTGTTTCATGTTTGTGTGTATCTATTTACATGTGGTTAATGACTACTTTAGCTATATTAACCTTTTGTAAATGATATAATTTGATCAATATAATCCATATTTGATTTCTTCCAAGTATATAAAAAACATAGCAATTGCTTGATTCAATCTGTGAATGGCAGATTTTTCTTCTTCATAAGTTGAATTATTAAATGTAAGTTTCTGCATAACAGGTTTCCCTTATTGCAGAGATTTATAAATCATATAATTGTTATGATTTTTTATGTCTTGTTTTTCCTGTAAACAATTCAAAGAGCAGCGCAGCCGATCGTTTACGAGAAGCTTCTGAATCATCCGGTGTGAGTTTTCTTCCTCCGACCAGCTTCGAAGTCATCATACGCAGGACAAATTAGGAGCGTTTCCAGGTCAGATTGTCATTTGTTTGTTTATTAGTAGTTTAGTTTAGATATAAGTTTAGTTAGATATATATGTATGTTTAGTATATTAGATTGTTTAATTTCAGTTAGTTTATTTTTTGTTTACAAAGTTATAAAAATCAAAAAATATCTCTAACTGTCTTAGGATAGAAAGCACATGAGTTTTACAGGTTTTATTCAAATCTGCAAGCTGTAGGTATTCTATATTTGTGAATAAGTTATAATTCAATTGGTAATTAGATAGTCAATTAGTAGAGTTAGTATAGTAGTAATTAGTAGTTTATATATATATATATATATAGATAGATAGATAGTAGATTAGTTAGTTTATTTAGTAGTTAGTTTTAATTAGATTAGTGTATTAGTTTCTTTTATTGTTAGTTAGTATTAGTTTCTTTTATTGTTAGTTAGTTTAGTTTCTTGTATTTCGTTTAGTTTGTTTTATTTAGTTTTAGTTTGTTTTATTTGTTTTAGTTAAATTAGTTAGTTTAGATTATTTTTCTCTTTGGTTTTCCTAGGACCTTAGATCAGCTAACGGAGCCACTAAAACCATCAGGGTGGTTCATTCCAAATGGCTTGGGTTATTTAGACAACCCCAGATTGGTTCCACTCTCTCAGTTGACGGACGGTCAATTTCGCCCATCAACAAATGGCGCTAGAAGGAGGGTCTGAACTTAATTAGTGACACGAGGCGGTCGCAAGACTCCTCCACCACCTAATCGCACACCTATAGTGACTAAAAACAGTTCAAATGACAATATCCCCCCTCAAACAACAACTACTTCAACCAACGATCCACAGATCACAGTTGAGCCAGCAACCCCTAATCGTACAGGTGGTGACATCCAAGAGATCGTTCGTCAATATCTTATCAAAACACATAGTGCCTTAGCTAGTCTTAGGCGACCAAACCGTCCATGGGGTCAACCTTTAGACTTCTTTGATATCAGAGAACAATTAGGTGATACCAACCTCACTGTGAATCCTATAGATCCAATTACAAATCCTGCTGCAGGAGGATCTGGGATACCTCCTTCACCACCTCCCTCATCTCCTTCTTCTTCTGGAGGATATTCCTTGTCAGACGAAGTAAATTCACCTTCTCGACCTTCCACACCCACTACCCCAATGGAAAATCAGAACAACCCTGCTAGACCATGGTTGGACCAGGATGCCGTAGTTGTACCTGGAGCCCAACACCCTCTACCTAAGCACCCAGAGAAGTGTCTTCCCAAGTTTGATCTCGATTCTAAACAGATAGCTGAAGATCATATCAAAAAATTTATGTTAGGCATTAGACTCCGTAATGTTGAACATGAAGACGTTGTCTGTAGGTTGTTCCCTTATACTTTTGAGGGTAATGCATCCACTTGGTACTTTTCCAAACAACCCCATACCATAGTGTCTTGGGAAAAGTTTGAGTCATGCTTTTTGGAAAAATTCGGAGATGGTAAACCTCCGAAAGTTTTATTCATGGACCTTTCAAGCTTAAAAATGAACTCGAAAGAAAAAGTCAAAGATTTTAACCAAAGGTTCTTGACACTTAAAAACCGAATCCCTGCAGACTCTATGCCTGCTGAGAGTCTTTTAATAGCTTACTACACTAAAGCTCTACATCAAAGTATAGCTATTTGGGTCAAGCGATCTAAAAAGGCCACATTGTTAGAAGCCTTCGAAGAGGCTACCCAGATTGAAAAAGACATACTTAGTCTTAAGGACTCTTCTAGCAACGAAACTGAAACTAGCTCTTCTTCCAAAAAGAAGACTAAAATTCTCCCCAGACCCACACAAAGTAAAACACAACCCGAAAACTCTGATTTGGAAAATTTAACTAAAGTTGTTCAAAAATTGTCTAATCAAGTTATAGACTTAAAAAGGTCGACTGAAGAAGATTCCTTGAGTAAAGGACCCTATAAACCTCCTTTCCGAAAGCTTTTTCCTACCAACCGACCTAACTCAAACCCCGAAGGCATTAATCTAGAAAGTTTACATTGTGCTTTTCAAACAATTCTAGAAGCCCAAGATAACTTGATGCCCCCTGATATCCCTCAGAAGGAAGCAGAACCAGAGATATTTCAAGAAGAAGAGTCTTCTCCAAACATTTTTGGACACTTTTCGGATAGCATTTTCCAAGCCAACTTCGAGACTGTTCACCCTTATAACACTAGGAGTAAGACAACAAATAAGCCTTCTGTCGAGAACACTACAACTTCACCTCCAAAGCCATCTAAATCAGCAGAAGCTAAACAGAGCAATGTCAGCCCCAAATTAGATTATGATGTTGTTGAAGATCTTAAAAAATTAAGGGCTAACATTTCTATTTATGAGTTACTAAAGTTTCCATTTTTGTTACAGAAAATGTTGCAAAATATTTTAGAGAACGGAAAGAATGGTAATTCAAATGGTAACAAGGTTGTGCAAAGCAGAGTTCCGCAGAAAACTTCCACTAAAAATAATCATGATCTTCAAGATAAAGGAAGCCTTCCTGTAGCCCCTGTAAATAGTGTAAATAATGTAAATAATAATGTAGATAAAGTAGCATTGGAAACTATGAGTAAGAAACCACAAACTACTACTCTTAGTACTCGCAAGAACGTACCTCCTTTTCTTTTAACTTTTGAGATTTTCAATAGAAATGTGCATAATTGTATGGTTGACTCAGGAGCATCGTCCAATGTGATGCCTTGGTCGGTCTGTCAAAAGATTAACGCTGAAGTAGAACCATCTTCTTTAAAAATCATACAACTTGATTGAACAAATGTTAAAGTTATAGGTGAACTAAAAAATGTATTGATTAGATTATCGTCTAACCCAAAGGTTTATCAAGTTATTGATATAATTGTGGTGGATATTCCAGAAGTGTATGGTATATTTTTGAGCAGGGACTGGTCGGAGCAGCTACACGATTACTTCGCGATGGACTGGTCTCACTTATGGCTTCCAGAGAACGGTAAGCCCAACAAGATCAGAGTGAATCATGAGCGCTACCTTAAGTTCATGGTTACAGATTTGAACGATCCAAACGAACCATATACACCTCCTGCTGATTCATCTGAAGTGCAAGGGATGGACACCTTTTTCGGAAACTTCATGGCTAAGGTTTCACCTATCACCAATCTAGAACAGCAATCCGAGATCATAGCATATGTGCAACCAACAGCTTCTATGCAACAGTCTTATGAGCCCGATGGAAATCAAATTTGATCTCTATATTTCGATGGTTCTAAGTCTAAAGAAGGAGCTGGTCCAGGTTGCATCATTATCAATCTGGCAAGTAACAAGACATTAATGGCTTGTAGACTGGAATTTGAATGTACTAACAATACTGTAGAATATGAGGCTTTACTGTAAGGTCTCAGAAAATCTCTGGATATGAACATTCAAAACCTGGTTGTATTCGGCGACTCTAAAATAGTGGTTAGACAGGTAAAAGACTCTATACACTGTATTTCCCCACATCTCAAAAGTTACCAGTCTGAGGTATGGAGTTTAATGAATAAATTTTCTGCTTTTAATATAAATTCCATTCCTAGATTAAACAATGTTGAAGCAAATCTACTAGCTAATGTAGCCTCTAAACTTCTTCCTACAGAAGTCTTATCCCCAAACACATTCTCCATCGAGCTATTGTTTCGACCATCTGTCCCTGAAAATATCACAAACTGGAGAGTATTTGACGATGATCAGAAAATCATTAACTTTATGCACGTGGAAGAGACCTTTCAAGGCGTAGTGATAGATGAACACATGCACGACGACAATTTGCACGACTTTACGGTAATACCTAATCCGAAATCTCTTGAAGCTCTATCGGACATGGTAAATTCCATACCCAAATCCATAGTTAGATTAGAAAAGTTTTATGATTTTAAAGATAAATTTAAAAAGACGGTCAATTGTAAAACTAATAGTTCCTCTTTGTCTTATGAAAAAGTCAATTTAGGAACTAGTGAAAATCCTCAGTGCATTAACTTAGGCTTGGGATGTTCTAGGCAAGAAAAATCTACTTTTGTTAAATTGTTTAAAGAATTTAAGGATTTCTTTTCATGGACATACGATGATCTCAAAACATTCGATCCTAATATTATACAGCATGTCATCCTGATGAAACCCCAAACCTTACCCTTCCAACAGAAACTGAGGAAAATGCACCCTAAACTTGAACCGACCATTCAAAAAGAATTGAATAAACTCCTAAGTGCTAAAATAATCTTTCCTNTTTCTGAAACCTCAATAGAGCGTCTGACAAAGACAACTATCCTATCCCACCCATGGAACAGATCCTGCAATAGGTATCTGGTTCTGAGAGGCTATCTTTATTGGATGGTTTCTTTGGATACAACCAAGTCCTGATGTCTCCGCCAAACCAACTAAAGACTACCTTCCGTACCCCGTGGGGCACTTATGCTTATCGCAAAATTCCCTTTGGATTGATTAATGCTGGTGCTACCTTTCAGAGAGCAATGGACATTGCTTTTAGAGGCTTAATCAATCACTCCATTGTAGTTTATTTGGATGATGTGACCGTTTATTCTAAAAACAAAGATGATCATCTAGCTCACTTAGGAGTCGTTCTGCTACAATGTCGTAAATATGGCATATCCTTGAACCCCAAGAAGTCCATCTTTGCAGTAGAACAGGGTAAACTCCTAGGATTCATTGTGTCTAGTGATGGAATGATTATTGACCCCGAGAGGACTCAATTCATCGCTAAACTCCCCCCACCTACATCCAAGAAATCCATGCAGTCTTTCTTAGGCCAGATTAATTTCGTGAGAAGATTCGTCCCCAGTTTCTCCGAAATGGTCAGGCCTCTACAAAACCTGATTAAGAAAGACACCCAATATCATTGGGGACCCATAGAAAACCAAGATTTTAATGCTATAAAGAAGGCCATAATAGATGCTCCGTCTCTCATGAGCCCTGACTTCTCTCAAGATTTTACTCTCTATACTTTTGCCTCTGATCATTCCTATGCCGCAGTCCTAACTCAGAAGAATTCTGAGAACAACGAAGTACCCATCGCCTTTATGAGCTCTGCTTTCAAAGGTGCTGAACTTAACTACCCAGCGGTCGATCGGTAAGCCTACGCTATTTTCAAAGCAGTGAAACACTTCCAGTCATATCTTTTGAAGTCAAGGAAGAAAGTTATTGTCCCCTACCCTGCAGTAAGGAACTTGTTAGTGCAGAAGGAGTTAAGAGAGAAGAGAGTCAACTGGGTGACCTCCTTGCAGGAGTATGACTTAGAGATCACCCCAGCTCAGATCGTGAGAGGCCAAGGGTTGTGTAAATTGGTAGTTGATTCAGAAACTGAACAACAAGAATATAGTGATATGTCAAATCCAGAACAACGTGATCAAAGTTTCATTTGTTGCACACAAAACCTCATTAGTCCCTGGTACGGCGATATTAGATTCTGTCTTGAATATGGATCAACACCCCCGTCACCTTGACCCCGCCAAAAGAAGAGCGTTGAGACTAAAGTCCGCCTCCTTTCATCTAGTTAATGGTGTACTGTTTCGTCAGAATTTTGACGGCGTACTAATGCGTTGTCTCGAAAAAGACAAAGCAGACAAAGTCTTGCTTGAGTTGCATGCAGGAGAAACTGGTGGTCACTTCGGTGGTGACACCACTGCTCATAAGGTTTTAAGAGCCAGTTACTACTGGCCCATGCTTTTTAGGGATGCCCATGCCTTGTGTCATAAATGTATCATCTGTCAGAAAGCATCAGGGCGGTTACAAAAACCAGTCTTTCCCTTGCAACCCGTCTCAGTAGATTCTCCTTTCCAGCAATGGGGCCTTGATATCATAGGTCCTATCAACCCTCCATCCTCACAATAGCACAAGTATATTGTGACAGCCACAGACTATTTTACATGATGGTCTGAAGCTGTTGTGCTAAGAACTGTTAACACAAGTCAGGTGATTTCTTTTCTAAACTCAAATATTATCACCCGTTTCGGTATCCCTGACTGTCTAGTCTTTGATAACGCTTCATACTTTTCTTCTCTTAAAATGAGTGAGTTTTCTTTGGAGAAAGGAATTAAGCTGAAGTATTCTGCTAGTTACTACTCCCAGGGCAACGGCTTAGCAGAATCAACAAACAAGAACTTGATCAAAATTATCAAGAGAACCGTGGCTGAAAATCACAAGAACTGGCACAATGCACTACTGAACACACTTTGGGTTGATAGGGTAACACCCAAAGCTGCTATAGGTAACTCCCCCTTTTTTTCTAGTTTATGGCAAAGAAGCCATTCTGCCACCTCACATTCTTCTTCCTTCGCTTCAATTGTCACAAAAAGTCCAAGAAGAAGATTGTCCCCCTTTAGAAAGCCGCATTAACGCTTTGATGAAGTTGGAAGAAGTAAGAGCCCAAGATAAGTGTAAATTAGATCAACATCAACAATTGATTAAAAGCTGGTTCGATTCTAATTCTACTTCTGATAGGAACTTTGAAGTAGGCGATCTCGTCTTAAAATGGGACAAACCACACAAGGGAAAGGGTGAGCACACCAAGTTTCAAAACTTATGGCTTGGGCCATTTTTAATTGCTGAAAAGTTGGGTCCTAGTTCATTTCGATTGCAAAATCTCGAAGGGCAGCTTGACACCTACCCGGTGAATGGCCAATCCCTGAAAAGATACTTTGCTTAATAACTACCCTTGTATATTATGTAAATATTTCGTTTTTGTTTGTATTTTTTTCATTTGTTTTCTGTTTTGATTTTGATTTGAATCGATCAAGTTTTTTGTCTTTTTTAAAAAATATGCATACCTGTGCACTGAGCCATTCAGACAAAGACGATAGAAAAATTTATTCGCTGAAATAACTTCTGAAAGTTTATACAAACATCAATGATATATTAAAAGTGATAAAATTTTGTTGTTTGAAAGAAGTTTACTGATTTCAATCTCTGAGCAAAGTTTGTCATGATCATCTATTATCTTTTTACGCTGTCCCTTTTTCGTAAAGGAATGACTCAAAAGATGTCTCCCTGTCGTAGGAAGCTGTTTTTATAAATAAAACATTTCTGGAGCTGAGTAAAGGAAAGTGTTAAAAAAATTCTGATGAGGTTTGAAAAAATAATATAAAATATCAATACTTTCAGCGTCACCTCGCTCAGATATCTACAAAAGAAAAAAAAATAAAATTATGAATAAGAGCTGTGGGAAGTGCTTGTAAACCCGTCGAGATACTGAATAGGTCCACTGGCAGCGGGTAAATGCAAGCATGGCACCAAGACAACTTCGTCGGGGTACTGAACAGGCCCGCTGGCAGCGAAGCAATGTCGGGTACATGAGAATCTGCAAAAAATATGAGAAACCTCTTTAATGTCCTTTATTCTGATCCAGAACTTCTTGACAGGATACAGATGTCAGAGTGGGTTAAATGGAAACCGTGTCGAGGCTATGGATGCCTGATGGTACCAGTGGCCATGCCAACAGTATTGAATATTTTATCCTTAATATCGTGACTTGCTGATCTTAAGACTGTTATTGGTTTTCGTCTTTTAAAACATTGTTGGAAAAAATGGTAAATGATGATGTTGTACGATTTTCTGGTTGTTGTTTTTGAGTTGAAATTTTCTTTGCTGTCCTAATCTAAATTTATTTTGATAGAGATAACTGCTTCTACCAATGTGTCGCCATTGTTGGCAGCCAATTCAATTTTTTCTACTGTCCTATAAGCTGCCTACACCTATGTCTTTTGAACTTCAAATTGTTCTTGCATTTTTCAAATAGACGATATTTTCGTTTCTTGCGACACTTGCAAATTTGTCTTCGTTAAGTTTTCACGACTGTAAGCATGAAAACTTCTCCTTTTGAGGTCACTTTTCGATCACCATCTGAATTGTCGTCATCTTTTTATCGATATTTTCTATGGCACTTACCTTTGGTTTATCACTATGTGGCTGAAAGAATTTTCGACTATGCCTATGTGGACATTCTTATATTTGCATAACTTGATTTTATTAAGTTTATGAGGCATTGAATGTATGGGTTTATACTTCATTGATTCATTGAATTGCATAAGGGTTATGGTTTATTTTGGGTTTTTATATATATAATGTGATCCTTATGTTAATTTTTTATAGCTCTTGGCTTGTCAAATCTTATGAATTCGATTGGCACAATGGTTTAAAACTTTTGATTAAACATTATACAATGGCGCATTGTTAACACTTGGTGTTGGTTATACATTGAATATCAATGGTTTGAAAAATTATAGTTAATGGCGTGTTGGCATAACACTTACCGTTTGATTCTTTGGTTGGTCGAACGATATGGTTTGAACTATGTTATGATTGATTGAACAGATATGAAATTCGCCGGTTGTACTTTTCCATAACTATTATGCATGGCGGTGAATAACTCCACCACCCTCGCATGCACACATTAATGCTTCCCCTTTGATCATTTGTTGCTGTTAGACCGAACAACTCTGCTCTTGCGCATTGGAGAATTCAAACCCTACCCTTACCATGTGCTCACACCATGGCCCCGGTCATGAGGGCTGAACCAAATGGCAAGCAGGCTCCGTTGATGTTTGACAGTGCCCACAGTGACCTCGAGGAAAATGGGTGGCTTCCATTTATACAAAAATTCGAGGGTTTTAACCTCTGCGTAGTTCAACAATTCGCCATGACCTTTGATGGCTGTCGGGCCAAGGTCGACAATGTTCAATTAGAAATTGACGAACAGTTTATCAGTCTTGCTACGGGTTTGCATGCCACTGGACAACGATGGTCCAAGAATTTCAAAGTAGAGGAGGTCCCATGGACACTGCTCTTCCAGTCGCACAAGGTTACCTCGTGTGATAAAGGTTTGCCCGTGAACATGCTCAAACGGCGTTGACATGATTTATTGATGATAATCAAACAATTTATCACCTGCGAAGGTCGGTATGGGTTTGTTTTCTTACACCACCTTCGTTTTCTTATGGTTTTTATGGGTTATCAGCTCAATATGCTCTATTATTTGCATAGAAGCCTGTTTAAAATGTCAAAGAAGTACAAAAGAAATCAGGCTGATAGTATCCTTTTTCATTATGGGCTGGTTAAGCTTATTGTTGTCTGTCATTTGAGTTTACACGGAGATTGTTGGAAAAATTTCATTGCTCGGAATGATTTTGAGGATTCGAACCCTCCACGGGTTGAAAAACCTGTGGTGAGAGAGGACAAGACTGTACCTCCAGTACCCTATAGTATTCTGCTACCAAAACCCTCGGCTGACTCACCTATCGACCTGCCCCACTCTATGATTAAGGGTGTTGAGACTGTTAAGCCTTTGGCCAAAAAGCACAAAGCGAACCTCATTGCAAATGCCAAAGGGGAGAAGAATGCCCGTTTGATTTCACGAATGGCAAGAAATACACCAAAACCCCCTCTCGAGCCTAACCCTATCATGTTGAGTGAGGACTCTGATTCGAAAGTGGAGCGTTTCTTGGCTGATGAATATCCCTACTTGAAAGGTTTGTGTGACGAACCCTCATATGATTTTGTGACAAACTTACCCCCCTACCTACAAGACGACCCTAACTACCCAGGCATTAAGCTGCCTTGTGAAACCCCCGGTCATCTATCCAAACCCTCTCCTGCTCTGTCTAAACCTACAGTGCCACCCTGTGATCAATGCGGCTCGTGGTTAGAGAGATATTATCTGGATGTTCCTATTCTATAGTCAAGAATTCACTCTTTGGAGGACCAGGTTGCACTCCTTACCAGTCAAAAGGCTAAGTTATAGGCCACGGATAAGAAACAAAGGACGATAGGATCTATGTTGTTTAAAAATGTGGAATCAGCTACAGCAGTCGTGAATTCTAAGTTGGCATAATTTGAGCTTCGACATCACACAGGTATGTTTGATATCAATCGTTTTTTGTAAATAATTCAGGTTTATATAACAAATTCGAATTTGGTTTTAAATAACTCTGTTCATTTCAATTGATTGGCTCTGTTACATGGCTTTCATTCTATACATAGCATTACTTTGACTAGATGGAATTTCATTTTCCCAGTTTAGTTTCGATTGGATTTTCATCGATTTGATTGATCTTGGTGTGGATTTGATTTGTTTGATTGAGTTAAACGGATGCTCTGCTGTTAATCAAATTTGTTTTTACCTATTCAAGACAGGAAGTGTTTCTCATATCTAATTTAGAATGCAATCACATTTCGTTTTGATTTCGTTATAATGCATACACTATGATTTAACAATTGTGATATGGTTAACTGTTACGGTTTTATGTCCCGTATGACTTTCGACCAATAGGAATACAATTCGTATCATTTCCAATGTGACTCTGTACAACATACCCAAATCATGAATAGATTCAATTCATAACGATTATGCTAAAAACCCAGCCTGTTAATTCACATTGGTTTACTGTTAGCTCGACCATGATTCAGTTGGATTCGTAATGGAAATGGATATTCTCTTTGAATTTGATTCATAAAACGAGATTGGATTCACGATTTATTTCTATATTAAACTCAGTCGTGATTTGTTTTGATTATTTGCCCAGTTTACGGTTATCATTTCTGTCGATTCTATTATGGTTATGATCCCTATTAATCGATCCGGTCTGTTGACTGTGCAAAGATCAGTGATCATAATTTATCACAAAATTGGTTGGGTTAATGCTGTTATGTGTGATTTCATTTACACATAATCGAAACAGTATTTCCACCTGTATATTCGATTGAACGATATAAATCTTTTGTTATATCATTATAGCTATAACGAGCAGAAAATGGTTGTGTTGGATTAGATCGTATCACATACGATATAACTCATTATCGATTTCGATTGGATATTGAAGCAGTCTTGTTACTGTTCGACCCGATTTTATGGTAACAATAAAACAGAGTATTCTCACCCCTGTTTTCGATTGAATCACTTTTGATCCCGTTTAATGTTGAATAATAAAATCATTTGAATCTTGAGTGATTCGTTTTAAGTGATCATTGGAAGAAAATTGGTTTTGATTCTTTTGAAAGATTTGATTTGATTCTAATTCTGATCCCGTATATTATTTTAGACTAGCTTCAGAATCACATTATTCTGTAGCTAAGTCTGTGGAATTAAATTTTTATTGTTTTATCAATCAAATATCTTTCTAACTTGTTATTTTTGGTCTATTGCAGATGAATTCGAAATTGGATTAGATTTGATGAGAAGTTGGAGGATATTTGAAATGTTTTGATTTCATTTAGTTTCCTAGTTTAGTTGATCTTGGGAATATCTTCCCAGATTATGTAAACAGTTTGATATTATCCACAAGGAGGTTTTTACCTTGTGGAAAGACTTATATATACTTATTATTTTTGTGTAATAATGATCCTCATTCGTGGGAGAACAAGGATATGGAATTTTAATACAGACTGAGACAGAATTGATGTTTTGTCACAGCTTTAGCTTTTCATGATATCAATATTTTGTTTCATGTTTGTGTGTATCTATTTACATGTGGTTAATGACTACTTTAGCTATCTTAACCTTTTGTAAATGATATAATTTGATCAATATAATCCATATTTGATTTCTTTCAAGTATATAAAAAACATAGCAATTGCTTGATTCAATCTGTGAATGGCATATTTTTCTTCTTCATAAGTTGAATTATTAAATGTAAGTTTTTGCATAACAGGTTTCCCTTATTGCAGAGACTTATAAATCATATAATTGTTATGATTTTTTATGTCTTGTTTGTCTTGTAAACAATTCAAAGAGCAGTGCAGCCGATCATTTACGAGAAGCTTCTGAATCATCCGGTGCGAGTTTTCTTCCTCCAACCAGCTTCGAAGTCATCATACACAGGACAAATTAGGAGCGTTTCCAGGTCAGTTTGTCATTTGTTTGTTTATTAGTAGTTTAGTTTAGATATAAGTTTAGTTAGATATATATGTATGTTTAGTATATTAGATTGTTTAATTTCAGTTAGTTTATTTCTTGTTTACAAAGTTATAAAAATCAAAAAATATCTCTAACTGTCTTAGGACAGAAAGCACATGAGTTTTATAGGTTTTATTCAAATCTGCAAGCTGTAGATATTGTATATTTGTGAATAAGTTATAATTCAATTGGTAATTAGATAGTCAATTAGTAGAGTTAGTATAGTTATAATTAGTAGTTTATATATATATATATAGATAGTAGATTAGTTAGTTTGTTTAGTAGTTAGTTTTAATTAGATTAGTGTATTAGTTTCTTTTATTGTTAGTTAGTGTAGTTTCTTGTATTTCATTTAGTTTGTTTTATTTAGTTTTAGTTTGTTTTATTTGTTTTAGTTAGATTAGTTAGTTTAGATTATTTTTCTCTTTGGTTTTCCTAGGACCTTATATCAGCTAACGGAGCCGCTAAACCCGTCAGGGTGGTTCATTCCAAACGGCTTGGGTTATTTAGACAACCCCCGACCGGTTCCACTCTCTCAATTGACGGACGGTCGATTTTTCCCGTCAACAAAGTCGTAAGAAGAGTAGGTGAAGGAGATAAAATGGTTTTTCCAATGGCCTTCCAACATGCCAATGACATCACACATGTCAAGGCACCCTCATCAACCACCATATGAAAAATATTTCAGGTAACCGTTTTCGTGGTGTAAGCCACTACTATCTGAAATGTGACGGGATATGGGAGACAAGGCTTTAATCCGGTCGTATCAAGAATGATATTTCTCAGATTACATGTCTTGGAGGATCCTAAG
>JASDQU010242869.1:31355-60010 GCA_032191745.1 Picea mariana
AGCTCATCATTGTGCCAAGAGTACCCTGGACAAACTGGAGACTTGGCCTGTAATTGTTGGATCATATGCGGAATTTTTGGATCTTTTAGCCATTATTGGCGAACAACTTGGATCCAATCTGGTACAATTAAGGAGAGGGAAAAAAGGGACCCTTCATCTTCATATTTTCTTGAAAGTGAATCAACAACCACGTTGTATTTTACTTTCTTGTAAATGATCTCATAATCATATCCAAAGAGCTTAGTCACCCATTTTTGTTGCTTCAAGGAGGAAGGGTGTTGTTCCAGAAAATACTTGAGGCTTTGATGATATGTCTTAATTTGGAAGCACTGCCCCAATTGATAAGGGTGCCAAAGATCCACTACATGCAAAATAGCCAACATTTCCTCTCCATAGATTGATTGGCCCAAATGTTGCTCTAAAAGTTATTTGTTTCTAAAGGAAAAAGGTTGACCATATTGCATAAGGACTTATCTAATTCCTCTCCCAAAAGAATCACATTCTAGGACAAAGGTCTTTGTAAAATCAGGAAGGCCCAAGACATGCTTGGTGCACATGACCATCTTCAAGGTTTGAAATGCCTGATCAACTACTGGATTCCAAGTGAAAGAATTGTTTTTAAGGAGAGCAGTGAGAGGTGTCGAAATATTTCCATAATTCTTAACAAATTTGCAATAATAGCCTATTAAACCCATAAATCCATGCAATATTTTGAGAGTCTTTGGGAAAGGAAAATCCTACATAGATTTAATCTTCTTCGGATCCACCTTGACACCTTCCTTGCCAACAATATTACCCAAGTACTCAACTTTTGAGGCACCAAAATAAAATTTAAATTTTTTGAGGAAACATTGGTGCTAAGAGAGTAGATGTAGAACTCAATCCACATGAACAAGATGGGATATCAAGGTTTCACTATAGATGAGGATATCATGAAATAAAACTAAGACAAAATGAAGAAGAAAAGGATGGAAGACATGATTCATGAGGCTTTGGAAAGTGGAGGGAGCATTACACAAGACAAAGGGAATGACCAAAACTCATAGTGGCCCTCATGAGTTCGAAATGCACTCTTAGTAATGTCTACCTCATTCATGCATATCTAGTGGTAGCTATAATAAAGATCAAGTTTAGTAAAGAACTGGGCACCACTCAATTCATCCAAGAGGTCATCAATGAAAGGAATGGGAAATTTGTCCTTGATGGTGAGTTGTTGAGGGAGCAGAAGTAAAGAAAAATGCACCAAGAGTATTATTTTTTAAGGATCATGACCACAGGAAAAGAGTAGGGGCTTGTACTAGGACGGATAACACATGCGATGAGAAATTCTTGAACAATTTTCTCAATTTCATTTTTCTTGGAAAAGGGATAACGATAGGGATGAGCATTGGGAGGAAGGATGTCGGGGAAAAGGGGAATGGAATGATCATGAACACCATAGGAAGGAGGAAGTCCCTGGGTAGTGGAAAAAACAACTTGATGTGTTAGATGATGGATTGGAGGTCTTGTGACACAAAGGGTTACGAAGTTTAGGTCCCTAACATGTCCCCCCCCTTAAAACAAACCTTGTCCTCAAGGATTGAGATGAGGAAATTATTGTAGAATGGTAATTGGTTCCCAAGTGGAATCTGCTGGAGTGGTATCTTTACACTGGACTAATACTTCCTTGATGGTGTGTTGACACAAACAACGCTCATGCCAGTCCAAAACTGCTTGTGGCTGCAACTAGATGGAGCCTTCTTCATCCAACTCAGGAAGGATGGTTTGAGTTTGAAACTTAGTTCCAATCACCTTCTTTAAGAAGGAGACATGAAAAACAGGATGGATCTTAGAATTATTGGGAAAATCTAACTGATAGGCTACCTGTCCCACACGCTTGAGAATGGTATAAGGACCATAAAATTTCGGTGCTAGTTTCTGACAATGGTCATCCTTGAGGGAATTTTTCTTATAAGGTTGCATCCGAAGAAACACCTAATCTCCTTCAAAAAATTGATGTTCCGAGAGACCTTGATCTTCCTTTTGATTCATGCGATTATTCTCCATGACCAAATTATCTTTGAGGGTACAAAGAATAGCCTCTCAAAATGTAAGCATTTGGTCAACCACCTGGACCTTCGAGACACCTGGTAGGTATGAGAGAATTAAAGGTGTATTTTTTCTATATACTACTTCAAAAGGATTCATGCAGGTAGCTATATGGTAATAAGTGTTGTACCACCATTTAGCTAGTGGTAACCATTGAGCCCATTGATTTTTCCTTTTCGATGCAAAACACCTCAACTATGTTTCCAAACACTTGTTGACAACTTCAGTTTGACCATCAGTCTATGGACGATAAGTTGTGTTGAAATGCAATTGGGTGCCCTGTAGACTAAATATCTCTTGCCAAAAAATGCTGGTGAAAGTGGGGTCTCAATCAGAAACAATAGAATGAGGCATGCCATTAATTTTCAAGACTTGATCTAGGAAAAGTTGAGCCACAATGGAGGCGGTAAATGGGCATTGAAGAGAACAAAAATGAGCGTACTTGGAAAGACTATCAACGACCACCATGATGAATGAATTATTGCTTGATTTAGGTAAGCCCACAATAAAATCCATAGAGATATCCCTCTAACTAGCAGGTGAAATCGGACATAGTTTTAGTGTGCTAAGAACTTTGACTGTTTCTGCCTTATGGCATTGAAAAACATCACATTCTAGCACAAAATTTTGAATGTCATGTTTCATACCATCCCAGAAAAATGAATGGTTGACTCGATCATAGGTTTTGGAAAACACGGAGTTCTCAGCTGTGGGTGTAGGATGAAGCTCAAAAAGTACCATTGATTTAAGTTGAGACTGTTTACTTAAATACAAATGAAATTTGTAGAGAAGCTCATCATTGTGCCAAGAGTACCCTGGACAAACTGGAGACTTGGCCTGTAATTGTTGGATCATATGCAAAATTTTTGGATCTTTTAGCCATTATTGGCGAACAACTTGGATCTAATCTGGTACAATTAAGGAGAGGGAAAAAAGGGACCCTTCATATTCATATTTTCTTGAAAGTGAATCAACAACCACATTGTATTTTACTTTCTTGTAAATGATCTCATAATCATATCCAAAGAGCTTAGTCACCCATTTTTGTTGCTTCAAGGAGGAAGGGTGTTGTTCCAGAAAATACTTGAGGCTTTGATGATATGTCTTAATTTGGAAGCGCTGCCCCAATTGATAAGGGTGCCAAAGATCCGCTACATGCAAAATATCCAACATTTCCTTTCCATATATTGATTGGCCTAAATGTCGCTCTAAAAGTTGTCTGTTTCTAAAGGAAAAAGGCTGACCATATTGCATAAGGACTTATCTAATTCCTCTCCCAGAATCATCACATTCTAGGACAAAGGTCTTTCTAAAATCAGGAAGGCCCAAGACATGCTTGGTGCACATGACCACCTTCAAGGTTTGAAATGCCTGATCAACTACTGGATTCCAAGTGAAAGAATTATTTTTAAGGAGTGCAGTGAGAGGTGTCGAAATATTTCCATAATTCTTAACAAATTTGCGATAATAGCCTATTAAACCCATAAATCCATGCAATATTTTGAGAGTCTTTGGGAAAGGAAAATCCTACATAGATTTAATCTTCTTAGGATCCACCTTGACACCTTCCTTGCCAACAATATTACCCAAGTACTTAAATTTTGAGGCACCAAAATAAAATTTAAATTTTTTGAGGAAACATTGGTGCTAAGAGAGTAGATGTAGAACTCAATCCACATGAACAAGATGGGATATCAAGGTTTCACTATAGATGAGGATATCATCAAATAAAACTAAGACAAAATGAAGAAGAAAAGGATGGAAGACATGATTCATGAGGCTTTGGAAAGTGGAGGGAGCATTACACAAGACAAAGGGAATGACCAAAACTCATAGTGGCCCTCATGAGTTCGAAATGAACTCTTAGTAATGTCTACCTCATTCATACATATCTAGTGGTAGCTATAACGAAGATCAAGTTTAGTAAAGAACTAGGCACCACTCAATTCATCCAAGAGGTCATTAACGAAAGGAATGGGAAATTTGTCTTTGATGGTGAGTTTGTTGAGGGAGCAGAAGTAAAGAAAAATGCACCGAGAGTATTATTTTTTAAGGATCATGACCACAGGAAAAGAGTAGGGGCTTGTACTAGGACGGATAACACGTGCGATGAGAAATTCATGAACAATTTTGTCAATTTCATTTTTATTGGAAAAGGGATGACAATAGGGATGAGCATTGGGAGGAAGGATGTCAGGGAAAGGGGGAATGGAATGATCATGAACACCATAGGAAGGAGGAAGTCCCTGGGTAGTGGAAAAAAAAACTTGATGTGTTAGACAATGGATTGGAGGTCTTGTGACACAAAGGGTGTCTCAGTGGCATGAATGGCATGGAGTTGCGCAATAATTCTAGAATGACCCTTTTTGAGTATATTTTCCATGCGATGGGAACTAATGATCTCCAGGGAACATAAAATGATGACTTGGAATGTATATTGTTGGCCCTCCTAGTTGAATCGAATGGTTAATTCCTTAAAATACATGAGAATGGTACCCAGATTCCTTATCCATTTTGCACCATACACAATGTCACAACCACCCATGTCGATAGAAAACATATGATATTTCATGTGGTACTGACCAATTTGGTGATGTACACTTTAACAACGCCCCTGACATTTCATGGACCTGCCATTGGAAATCATGATTTGAAAATTATTGACTGCACAAATATAACAATTAAATTCTTGGGCAATGCGACGATGAATAAAATTATGGGTGCTTCCAATGTCAACAAGGATGATGACATTCTGATGCTTGATGTAACCAATTAGATTGAGGGGTAGGGGAGAATATAACCTAGTGAGATCATTTAGGAAAATGACCGGTTCAACTTCAGGAGGGTCGGAGGGTGGGGTCATGTCAATGGGTTTAGGTGACTCGGCCACATGGGGGGCCTCAACTTCATCTTTCGAAACATCCTCTGAGATGGCCATAAAATGCATTTGTTCCTTACACTTGTTCGAGGAAAATATTTTTCATCACAATTATAACAAAGGCCTTTGAGTTGGTGTTCAACCATTTCTTCCCTCGTCAATTTATGGATCTTTAGTGGAGTGGAAGGAGGAGTGGGAGTGACTGGTTTAGGGCATGGAGTAAAGGAGGGTTTTCAGGCTTGAGAAGAGACAACTTGTTGTTATTCCTTAGATATTTTAGTAGCTTCCACCCAACTTTGAGGCGGATCCATGAGGACATGGGCATGAATATCATCCTTGAGGCCACTGATAAAGCATTCTCGGAAAAAAGCATCAGACATGCCCTATGTACAAAAATCCAATCGCTCCAAAAGAGTCTATAAAGTCTTCCACTGTGCCAAATTGTTTCAAATTTCTCAAACGACCTAAATGGTTTGTGTCAGTGTTAAAGCATTCATAAATCTCTGCCACAAATTGTGTCCAGGCACATACCCTTGGTGGACATTTTTTCTCCATTGCCACCATTACCAACGTTCTTGAACTAGATGGATAACACCACACCAGAGTTTGGACAACTCATCTGTAATTCCATACAAAGAGAAATAATGTTCCATTTGAGTTACCTAGTCAGTGGGATCCGAGCCATCAAATTTGTTCACATCCACACGTGGAAGGTGTAGGTCACGCTGAAAGTGATGGGGTTGAAAATTCTGGGAATTAGAGAAATTTTCCCCTTCAGAGTGCAAAGTTGGGTCAGAGAAGGGAATATCTGCAGGATATTCATCTTGGCGTAGATCATGGTAGTGAAGGATGAAATATAGGTAGAGATGTCCTATTTGATGGTTTCCATTTTGGCATCTATGGAGGAATGCATGTTTTAATTGATGGTGTAAAAATTGGCATTGAGCTACCTGACTTCATGTTGGGTCTCTTTGAAATTAGAGGAAAAGGAATTAAAGTGAGCTTTCAAGTCTTGTCTACGAGTGTAGGCCATGATGAAGAGGAAAAATGAAAAGGGACGGATGAGAACACATAGAAAATGGGTTACGGTTGAAGTGTATCACGATGATCAAGGAAACCAGGGGAATCCAAACGAGTAAGGCCCAAATAAGGGTGTTGGAAGGGGGTCGAGTCCACGGGAAAATCTTTTTGCTAAAAAATGGTAGGTATGAATGTGATAAGGGAGAAGAGAGGAATCCAAATGGATAGGGCTCAAATAATGGTGCCAATAGGATCCAGATCCTTTTTTTATTTACTCTTGCAGATTTATACTCTAATCTGAAGAATATTGCAGTGTTGAAATGCCCAAATTCTTAACAAGAAGAAATGTGTAGTAATTTCGCAACCTGAATACAAGAGGCACAGTTGCACGGAAATATATATTTTATGTTCTATTTTTGTTTTTGTCCCAAGGGTTAGGGTATGAAGGGTGTCTACAAACAAGGGTTTTCCATGTGTTATATCTCTCTAATACACGTGTGGGGCCCAACAGTAGTACTCAAAACAATATCTCAAGACACCAACTAAGGAGGCTAGACTGTGCCCTTATCCATACTACCTGACTACCCAGGTACTAGAAAGTATCTTCTCGAGTGTTGTTCTCGGTGGCACTATAACAATTAGGTGACTAATCGCTTTATCCATGGAGGGATTCAAGAGATCTAGGACAATCTGTATACATGTGTTGTCTCATGCGATACCACTAAAAGGGGTAGCAACAGGGGTTACAAGAGTGGCCAACATATGTGCATTTAAGTACCATTTGTATTTCCTGCATGTATGTCTCCCTAGCTGAGGGCTTATGCGCATAATGACATATCTATGTAGATTTAAGTTGCCAAAATACGTCTCTACCCTAAAAAAAATTAACCCACAATTTTCTTCCATGGAAAGTGCTCGGATACCACTTGTAGTAATCCAGATATAAATTAGTATGCAGAGAAAACATATTTTAGCTATAAATGGTAGAAAAAAAATGATATAACCAGAAAAATAGCAGAATAATACCAGAATAACACCAGAAAGAGCACCTTGATTAATGATAGAAATGTTCACTTTCCTCTTCGAGGGGGAAACCTCTAGTAGAGCAGAGCTCTATTACAATAATATCCAAGACAAAACTTCTCATACCCTCTACTCCTATTTATACTAAATTTTTATATCCAAAAGAACAATCTAGAGGAAGATCCTTATAGAAGTGAAAACTTCTATTAGGTCTTCTTACATTTGACTTATTATTCCTTATTGCTGGGCCTTATTAATATTGGCCTTTATTACATGGAAATATATTATTCTACCTACGTGAGGGGTTAGGGAGGTTAGGTCCCTAACAAAGGGAGAAATTCCAACAGAATATGAAGTCTTGTGATGATTTGTTCTTGGAATTTTATATATAACATTTTTTATAGAACAATTAAGATAGTGAAACTTTGAGTTGTTTTAGAATATACAGTGAATAATATTGGGTACAAATTTCATGTCTTGAATCGTTATAGGTTTGGAGTTATACTCAATGGAAGTTGAGGTTCTTTAAATTAGGGTTTTCTTCTTAAAAACGAGTCATCTTTCCATTTTTTCTATAACGGTTTTTTGGGGACGATTCAAGGAGTGAAACTTGGAGGAATTTAGGAATAAAAAAGAAGGAGAATCTTTTGCAAATATCAAAGAAGTGATTTTTCAAGATCCTTCTTTAATGAGTCCAGATTTTGAAAAAGATTTTATTTTGTATACTTTTTCATCTAATGTTTCTTATGCAATTGTTTTGACTTAGAAAAATACTAAACTTTTTTAAATTCCCATATATTTTATGACTTCTTGTTTACAAGGTGCTTAATTGAAATATCCTAATATTGATAAAAAATATTATGCTCTTTTTAAAGAAGTAAAACATTTTCATCTGTATCTTTTGAAATTACATACAAACGTCATTGTACTTCATCCTTCAATCAAGAACTTTCTAGTTCAAAAATATTTGGGAAACAAAAGGGAAAATTGGATGACTACACTTCAATAATATGATGTTGTACTATGTTGTCATTGATGTCAAAGGGTTGATGTCAATTGGTGTCATAGTGATGTGTTGTCATTGATGTCAAGGTTGATGTCAAAGGGAATTGTATCATTGATGTCATGTCATGGTTGATAGGAATTACCAAATGGATGAACTCCAAAGTGGTCCCCTTATAGTGAAATCCCTCATGGGAAGACGCTTTGCAAATCCAAATGGTTAAGTGGTTGATTAATCCTAACAATGTGGTTATGGAACTCAATTTTGTTTGAGGAATAATGTAATGAAAATCAATGAATTTTCATATGAGACTATTCTATGTGGATAGTACATGTCGTTCCATTTCCAATAATATGTAGTATGTCACATGGTTCCTCACGGTTAGGGAGATATGATCTTGTGAATTTGGAGAACTCTCATGAGTTATCTAGAATCCCCTAGAAGGAAAAAGAAGTCAAATTATTCTAGAATCTCCTAGAAGAAGTTGACTAGTCAAAATAGTTTCAACTATGAGTCAATCATGGGTAAAGTTGTTGCAAAAGAAAATAATTAAAAGTAAATTTGTTGCAACTAAAAGTGGTGAATTTACTATTTGTGGATAAAGTGGTTGTAAGTGGAAAAAGTAGTTAAAAGTGGGTTATCCCTAAAAGAAGGAAGTTGGTTAGAAGATAACCCCTAGAGGAAGCCACTTGGAGATTATAAATAGGAGAGAAAGGGTCTCTTATGAGAATGAACATTGAGCTACCGTACCTATTAAACATCATTGAACATATATTTTGTGAAGGGTTATTTGCGCATACACATTGAAAGATCTGAAGAAGCGAAGGGATGAAGTTACGAAGGAAATTCGAGGGTAAACTCTCGAAGTTGCAATAAACTCAAGTAACCCTAATCTATGAGACATTCGCAAGTTGCAGTGCAGTTAGGGTGCTAACATCCATGATCCATAGTGGAGGAAAGCGAAGATACCATGAGTTGTAGAAGAGAAAAGTGTGGATATGTAGAAGGGTTTGTACAAGCTTGAGAATGTATGTTTGATTCAGGTTGTTGAAGTTCAGGTTTGTCTTTTGATCTGATATCTTAGGAATCAAGTCGTTTATAATGTACAAAAATAAATTTATATTCGTATTGTAACGTCCCCGTCCATCATCCCCATTGTCAATCAACACTACTACACGAAACATTCTCATACTTATATATATATATATATATATATATATATATATATATATAACATGCATATTAAATCAAATTAACAGATTAAATGAAATTTAACCAACAATACAGATTAATCACAATATTAATGCTAGCATACAAAATCAATGGAATTAACAGTAAATATCATTGCAACAGAATACATGATAATATTACAAGCATCACAAACATGCATTTTAATTGAGATTAAACATGTAATGATACTTATCTTTGAAACTGTAGTAACTCCACCAACTATGTGTAGACCTTCCATGAACCTCCCAACCTTAGACCACACTTCTCATCATGCTCAGCAGTGGGTCAACCCTGAGTTGGGACTAAGCTCCACCCAAGGAAAGGGAATCCTAGACTAGGTTGAGGTTACAGGAAAATTGCATAGAGAAACCATAAGGATTCTCTCTAGGATCCTTCTTATGCCCACTAATCATGGAATCTCCTTCCCCACATGCTTGTTCCACCTGGGAGTATACACCTTCACAAGCACATTCCATCGATGCTTCACCTCCCTCTCTGGGTCTCGGAAACAGACCAGATCAGGAATTCTCAAAGCTCTGTAGCTGGTGCTGGACTCTCTCTGGGAGAAAACCACTTCCCAGAAGACTCTCTCACCTGGAGAGAGCTACTCACAGCTTGCCAACCTACCTCTTCAACCACGGGCCTGAAAACCCAGTTCTTAAGCCACTTTTGACTCAGTTCCAGTAAGGTACAGGTGACAACAACAGTAATTGGTCAACACCACTCAGGAAAATAGAAGGTTGCGACACAAGAATGTTTTGGGTATGGAATCAGCTCTGCAATGTGGCTAAACTGGGTTCATAGGACACACAGGAGACACGGCTCAGTCCACAGTTTTTCCACTGGATTTCAAGATGCGATACAAGGAATCAATGCAGCAGTCAAACACAGACTCCAATGGTTCAGACAGAGGATGCATCAGCTTCTTAGGAAAAACATTATAGGTTGGCCTCACGATTTTGGGTTTCATAGGTGCGTGAGGTATGCATGCAGAGTTCAAACGTAGAGGTAACACGGTTTGGATAGTGGACACAAGAATGGAGTATGAACCCCCATCACAGCTCAATTCTTGGGTTAAATTGCATGTTCCTGGGCCAACACATGTCACCCATGAAGATGCATGCACTCCATCAAGTATGCGTTCCCTTTTCCAGAAACTTAGGATAAAAGTATAACTTTCACACAACTTTGGAATAATGATAAATTATTATCTCAAGGACTTAAGCCCCTAAAATTAGCCCCTTNATTCTTTCAGCCCCCTTTTCCCTTAGCCACTCTGTGGAATCTTAGTCCCGCATCACTCTTTCTACGTGGTCAGTGTGCACGCAGCGATGTTTAATCTTTATTAATGTTCTACATAATTACATATACAAAAACAGGCTCCTGGCCTTTAACACTTAGGCTCTCTGGCCTAATAAGCACATAATCCCACCAGCTTATCAATATTCGTCTCACTAGCCTACAAAACATGATTTACAATTCATAAACATGATTACAACAGGGCTCGTCCTTGGGGATATTAAAATCCCCTCCCCTTATTTTTGCACTGTCCTTAGTGAAACATTTACACAACATTAGCAAGATTTTCAAAATATTCAAAAAGATGTGTATATTTTTCTTGCATAGCATCTTCATGTTCCCAAGCCGTATCCCCAGGACTGTACCAGGTCCACTGGACCTTTGCAAGCCCTATGGATCGATTCCAGAGTTGTTTGCTTTTCTGGTCCAATATGCGCACATGATGCACTTGCAGGACACCTTCTTGTTCAACCTGAATCACATTCCAATCAATTACATGATTAGCATTATATATTTCTTAAGAAATGAAACATGAAACACATTATGTACAGTCATGGATGTAGGTAATGCAAGCATATATGAAATTGGCTCAATCCTTTCTAGGATTTCAAATGGCCCACAAAATCTGGCTACCAACTTGGTGCAGTTTCCCAGCTTCAGGGAACTTCTATTGGCTTTCACTTTTAGGAAAACATGGTCTCCCACTTTAAACTCTCTGTGGGTTTTGTTTTTATCAACATAACATTTTTGCTTGTCTTGGGAAACTTTCAAATTCTTCTTAATTTTTAGCATCTGTTCTTCCATTTCCTTGAGCAACTCTGGCCCAACTACTTCCCTATCATCTGGATTATCCCAGCTTACAAGAGTATTGCACTTTTTTCCATACAGTGCTTCAAATGGGCTTATCTTCAATGATGCTTGATACCCATTATTGTAGGTGAATTCTACCAAGTGTAGGTAGTCTTCCTATTTAGATTGTCTGTCCATCACATACATCCTTAGTATGTCTTCTATCACTCGATTCACCCACTCTGTCTTCCCATCAAAGTCAGGATGATAGGATGTGCTAAAGTTCAGATTCGTTCCAAACCCCTTGAATAACCCTTTCTAGAAATTTGAGGTAAATTTGAGGTCTCTGTCAGACACAATTGTCTTGGGAATTTCGTGCAATTGTGCCACTTCCTTCATGAACATGTCTGCAACATTCGCTTCCTTGTGAGTAGGATTTAATGGAATGAAGCGGGAAACTTTCGTAAGCTTGTCCACCACCACCATGATTGAGTCATGTTGCTTTCCTGTTCTGGGAAATCCTATGATGAAATCCATTGTCACTACCTCCCATTTCCACACAGGAATGGGTAAAGGTTGCAACAACCATGTTGGGTTCCTGTGCTCAACTTTAACCTTATGTCACTCCATACATCTGGTGATGTATTCAAAAATACATTTCTTCATACACGAACAAAAGTAATGGATCTTGACTGCTGCCACAGTTTTCTGATATCTAGGGTGCCGAGCATAAGGTACATTATGCATTTATTTCAAAACAATAAGTTTCAATTCATGGACGTTAGGTACATAAATTATGTTCTTGTATAGAAGTGTTCTGTCAGTTTCCAATTTATAATTCTCCACTTTCTATGGCATATTACCTTGTTATAGATTTTCTACCAAATCCCTGTACTGCAAATATGTATTTGCAGCCTCCACAATTCTTCCTTTAATATCAGTTCGATACATGCTAATGGTTGTAGAATGAAATTCATGCACTCTCCTGCTAAGTGCATCGACCTCTTTGTTCTCTTTTCCTTTGATATGCTTGATATCAAAGTCATATTCACAAAGAAACTCCAACCACCTACTCTGCCTAGCATTCAAGGTTGGCTGATCGAAAAAATACTTCAGACCATTATGGCATGTCCTTAGCTCAAACCTCTTTCCCACGAGTTAATGCCTTGATTTATTTAGTGCATGTATATGACTGCCAACTCCAAATCATGAGTTTCATAGTTCCTTTTGTCCTCTTTCAACTTTCTGGATTCATAACAGATTACGAATCCATTCTGACTGAGGAATCCTCCCAGTCCTTATTTTCATGCATCTATACACACTACAAAGTATTCATTCGGATATGCAATCCTGAGGATTGGAGCACTGGTTAATAGTTGCTTCAATTGATGGAAGCTTCTCTCCCAATCTTTTGTCCACTGAAATTTCTTCTCCTTCCTTTGCAAGGAAGTGATAGGGTGAGCTATCCTTGAGAACCCTGCGATAAAGCTTCTATAATAACCAGCTAGACCCATAAAGGATCTGACTTCCATCACGTTCTTTGGAGCTTACCATTTTCTGATGGCCTCAATATTCTCAGGATATACAACTATCCCATCCTTCAAAAATATCTTTGCATCCTTCAACTGATCGAAGCGGTCATCAATCCTCGACAAAGGATATTTGTTCTTTGCAGTTACTTTGTTCAATTGTCTGAAATCGATATACAATCTTAGCGTCATGTCCTTCTTCTTCACAAACATGATCGGGGCACCCCAAGGTGACACACTTGGGCGTATATACCCCTTCTTCAGAATCTCTTCAATCTGCAATTGCATCTCTTTCAGCTCTGGCGTACTCATTCTGTAAGGATCTTTCGACACTAGAGCTGCACCAGGCATCAAGTTTACAGAGAAGTCAATATCTCTCTTCGGGGGTACTCCGGGTACCTCCTAAAATACATATTCAAACTCCTTTAGTACCACATGATCTACAATCTTTTAGAACTCATCCTTAGATGCTTCCTCCACATGGGCTGCAAATAATTGACAACCTTTTCTGTAGCACTTCTTTAGCTGCATTGCTGAGATTTCTCTAATCGCAATAGCTTTGGGAATTCCTTGGACTGTTTTCTGATTTCCTTCCTCATCCAGGCAAGTGAATGCCTTGTTATGACAGTCCAAGATGGCATGGTGCTGGTCCAACTAGTCCATCCCAACTAGACAGTCATAAGAACCTAAAGGTAGAATTTTCAATTCATCCTTTGTGCTCAGTCCATACATGTCCACAGGACAAGACTTAACCAACTCAACAACTTTTCTCTTGGTTCTTGTAGCCATCTTCACTAACCAAGACTTTTCATGTTTGCTTCTCGACAATTGAAAACTTTCCACCACTCTAGGATATATATAACTATGAATAGCCCCAGAATCAATTAAAATAGTAAAGGCATGGTTGTTGATCATACCTTCCACTTCAATCATTTGCGACTGATATTCAGCTTTCTTGTTGTCCAAGGCTGCATAGATTCTTGGTCTTCTAGTGCCCATGTCTTCCACTTTTTCATCTCGCTGAACATTATGGACAACTCTCACTTTGCCATTTTTATGGGGACAATCTCTGTACTTGTGGTTCCCCTGATAGCCCCAACACTGAATGGGTGTTTACCTTGGCCTTTGTTCCCCTATGTCATCCATTCTCGACTCTCTAAAAGATGGTTGTACTTGAGGATTTGTTTTGGAAAAGGGTGGCTTAGTTCCCTTCTTCCTTTGATCCATATGGAATTTCTTCTTGTCTTCCCAAGCCTTCTGGAAGGTAGGCTTCTCTCTTTGCTTCTCATATAAGCATTTCGTTCTTCTTATAGTGTCTTCCATAGTCTTAGTGTTGGCCCTTGACCAAGTCTTGAAGAATACTTGGTCATATTTGACTATTTTTGGGACTGCAACAACTTGCCAAAGATGGAGTGCAACGCAAAGTGGAAATTAGGGAAGCAAGACCTATTTTTGGGTCTCTTTTAGGGTTTTGGGTTGATGTAAAGGGAAAGGGATGCTAGCCCATGGGTTTATCCACGCTTAGGCCCATTTTGTAATCTATAAATAGATACTTAGGCAATGTAAGTAGAGAGATATAGTAGTACATCTATGTGATGTATACCTAAAGGCTTAGTGCTAGTAGCTGGATCTGTGTGATTGGATGTATATTGCAAGTGCTCTATGCATGATTGTAAGGAGATTGAAAAGTTAAGTGCAAGTTGTTGTAGTTTTTTTTGAAGTGCAAGGAAGAAGGATCTAGTTATCTGTGCATATCTTCTGTCCTATACGAAGTAAGGGTTACTGAAGCTTTGTGTTGTAACCGCTTAACCGAGATAATATAAAGAAGAAGACTTTGTAGACGTAGCCCCAGGGAGGGGGTGAACCACAGTAACTTTGTGTATTATGCTTTGTGCTTTGACCTAATGTGTTTTGGCTAAGTGCTTGTTGTAATTAATTAGATATAGTTATTCTCTGTGCTTATGACATATGAATGAATGTTAGATCTGATATATAAGATGCTTAGTGCTTGATCTGTTGAATCTAGTCTATATTTCTATGGCTAAGTACTGAATCATATTTTGTCTAAGTATTCACTATGATGCTCTGTGCTATCTGTGAAGTACCATAAGGGTTAAATATTGATGAATGATCTATGCTAAGTGCCCTGTAAAAGATATAATCACATATCGGTGTCCCGAATAAGGTTGCCGATATCTGAGTCCTATAACCACCCCTACCTCTACCTCGAGTGAGACTTCATCTACTTTGCAGGTGTTGCCAAAAGGGTCAGTAGTTCAGGTTTTTTTGGTGTGCTCTTGAGTGTTGAACCCTGGGTCTACCCTTGTGCCAACAAATGGTTCCGTCGGTGGGACCTAGAACTATGATTGTTGGGAACTAAAGAAGAAAAATCTTTGTGTGAAATAAGCTTTGTAAATAGATCTATTTCCCTAGTGTGCAGTATTATACTTGACCTACGAAGATTTGTACCGAGAAAGAAAGGTCAGATCTGAAGGAAAGAGGTCAGATCTACAAGAAAGAGGTTGATAATANAGTGAGATCTGAACACTTTATTCTCTAAGAAAGGTAAAAGTAGAAATTTTTGTAGAAAAGAGGTAAGATCTGTCAGCTCTAGCTTCTAGTTAAGGTAAGAATAGTTCAAGTTCTAGATCTGAAAGCTTTGTGCTCTAAATAGGTAAGAGAAGTGGAATTTTTTTTTATTCTGAAGCATGAATTTAGGTATGCTCGATAGATTTTGTCCTAGCCTGAAAACTAGAGAATTGTTAGATAAAAGAAAGTTTGATATGAATAGGTTTGATAGGAATAGTGAAAGATATGTTATACCTATGCATAGAAAGAATTTTTGGACTAACCAATGGATGTAGGATCCTAGAAAGAAATTTTTGCAGGCTAGCCATCGTGATCCTAGCGCACAGTACAAGAAGAGTTGGGGATCATGGACGAGAAAGAGAGGATTAACTCTTTTTTACAATTGCAGAAGACCAGGACATCTTGCTAAGAAATTCCCTAGGGGAAACCCTAGCTTCCTTTGTTGTAAGGCTATGGACCATGAAGTATTGGATTGCCCTAGAATGATTGCTAGACTTGAAAAACTGAATATGGAACAAGCAAACTCTAAAGGAGATCAGGAGACTAAAGTTATCGAAGAACCCCAGAACGAATCAGAGATCATGTTACTGAAAATAAAAGAAACCCTAGATGATCATAAGAATGTCAGTTTCTCAGAGATCTTCAAAGAAAAGGAGAAAATCGAAGTAAGAATAGGAGACTTCGACATTTATTGTTCTCTAGATGAGGGAACACTGATGAACATTATGATAGAAAGCACTTGGGAAACCCTAGGAAGGCCTGCTCTGGTCCCTTCACGAGGAACCATCGGATTATTTAAAGGAAAAATGGTAACCCTATGTGGCAGACTTACCCAGATAGATATGATTACAAATGGAACTTTGATAGAGGAAGAATTTGAGGTCATTAGATTTATTGAGGACCGTGCCCCATTTCCAGCTTTGTTAAGAAAGATCTAGATTGAAAAAGACCAGTTCCGGAGGAAAGAAGAAAAGGAAGCCATGGAACAGAAGAAGCAAGAACTCATGGAATTTATGACTAAAAGGATCGCCTACTTGATGGAGGAACAAGAGAATAAATCTCAGATGTTAAACACCAGGGACCTAGATGTCGAAGCTATAAGAGCATTAGAGGAATCACAGAAGACCAAAATACTTAATGATGAAGGAGTATTACCCTTGGATCTAAAGAAAGAAACTAAGCAGCGCAAAGTGACTATGTCAAGAGAAGATAAGACTCAGAATGGAAAAAGGATGACCGAGACTAAGCTCACTGGAAAAAAGGCTAGGAATCTAAGTAAGAAGAGGGCCAAAGTCGAAAAGTTATAGAAGACTCCAAAGGAAACTTCGCAGAAGGAAAAATAACAAGAATTGAGCTTCGTCAAGATATCAAAACAACGACATCTGGCACTTCGCCATGGCACAACAATATAGTCGTTGGACCGATATACCCATTCGACTTCCACCCCAAATAGGTCTAAAATAAATTATGGGTTCCCACTAGACCATTGGACAACACCAGAACGGATAGAATGAAGTTAATGAAAGCCCCATATCCGTTGCAAGAAGACCGTTACTAAGTTTCCCTACTTAGTCTGTCGCACCACGCACCAATAATACTTTTTGCTAAGTGAGAATTTGAGCCCGAAACTTGAGATTACTTCACCCTGTGATCATTTCCTTGTTCCCATACTATTCATTGTAATCTCTGAATTTATTTTCACACCTGAGCTAGTGGACCCAAGCTTGTATGTCGGACGAGCTCAGCGCTATTGAGAAAGCAGTTGAAGAAGTTTTGATTGACCTAATGGCTGAGAGAGTCATGTCAAAAAGAAGGATGTCTATAGGAATGCAAGCATAATCGAGAGGAGGATTCCAAGTTTCTCCCTCCACTGCTTGCGGAGTAGGACCTTCCAGAACCATGACCGAGACAAGAACAAAGCACAGAGATGATATTGCAAATGCCAAGTTGATCCCGCGCATTCTGTCAGTTTACATACCACCTTTGAGCAGCAAGATTAATCATGACACTGTACCCAAAGACTTTGAGTACACCTTGATCATTGTGTATCTTCCAAGAGGGGTGCATGCAGTACGTGTTGACCAGGATAAGCTCGCAGCACTAAAATTTAATGATTTTAACCTTGGAGATCGCAAAATCTACAACATGTTAGCTCCACATAATTACTTAACCAATACTAAAGGCATAAATCCTAAGATTTTCCTGCATTCCTAGACCTAGAACCTCACACAGTCCACACTACTCAACGTAATGAAGATCCCTCACTTCGACAGACACCAGGAAGTCAACGCATGTGTCAAGTTGTTGTTGTCTTGCTACCACATTGGATACTTATGGTTGGACCATCGCATCACTGTGGATATGACTCTGATCAATTAGATCACAGGACTTAGCATGCAAGGCCCTGACCCACAGGACTTTTACCTAGGAAAGACCTTAGACTGAGCACTAGCAAAATAGATAAAGGAAACTTATGGTGATGTAGAGAAGGGTATGCGAGGCTACAAGGTAGCCTCTATATAGAGTGGCGCAGTGCGCCTTGCATGTCAGTTTATTGTAGGAAAATTAGTTCGTAAGAATAGACCAATACAAGTGACTTTCTTCATAGTTGACCTCGCAGGGAAGTGCGTCGAGGGACTACAGATGAACTGGGCACAATATCTTGTAAACTAGTTAGAGTTGGATTACAGAGGAGCTCAAAACCAAGGGTATGAGTTCCACTTTAGTTGGTTTCTCATAGTCATCACTTTCATTGCTTGGGAACTACCAGAGGGAGCCATTTTTCTAGAGATCGAATCTTTCGAACCACTAGCCATGAAGTTCTGTACGCTATGGTACTCTAGAAACATGAACAAGCAGTGGAAGTCTGGTGTTTTCTTCCACACCTACTTCAACCAACTAAAGAATGAAATTTAGTCTACACCACGAATCACCCAAAACATACTTCATAGTTTTAGACCTTTGACAAAATTTAGCATGGACTGCCACTTCACCTATATTACAGTGTGCATTGATGAGCATAAACAACAGCTCCAATCCTACTACAAGCTGATAGAAGATGACTTGGAGGATATTACCAAGGAACGGTCGACAGACCTCCTTGTTGCAGCAGACCCCACAGACATGTCCGATGACGAAATCCCTAAAGCTATGCTGGATACACCTGGGCCAAGAAGGACTAAGAAGGATGATGAAGTTGAAGATTTCCCTAACATGTCCAGGAAGACTACTTCGATCTCACATACATAGGGAGGTGATGGTGATGAGCTAGATGGTACAGAAGTCAAGAAAAACAGAGGTGATGTTACTCCACTTAGAGAAGAGGAGGATCCCTCCATGAAAAGAAAGATGACGCCACCAATACCCTCCTCCCGAAATAAAGATAAGGCCACCCGAACAACACTTAAAACTACTCTTACCCCGGATGAATTTGACTTCTTAATTGCCATGTTGAATGATGTTTCACTAGAGCTCACAGAAAAGAAAGAAGCAAAGCAAGAGGATCTATTCAACTGAATCAAGGGAGAATTCAAAGAAGTGTAGCAGGCACTCCAGTCCAGCCAAGTAGTCTCTAAAATTCCCTTGATAAGAAGAACATCAGGACCAGGCAATGAGCCCACTCAATTACACCAGATCGTTGATCAAGTCGAAGCTCACCTTCGATGAGCTCAAGAAGACATAGCACAAGCCACCCAGGCTTTGATGGAAGCACATAAATCACTCCTAGAACAACATAATGAGGCAGAATGAGAAAATATTTCCCTGAAAGTGAAGTGGGATGAGGAAAAGGAACAGTTGCTAGCAAAGCAACTTGAAGTACATGAAAGGGTTCACAAGGCACTGCATTCTTTGAAGGTCATAGAAGTGAAGATGGAAGACCATCTCTCACAGCAGGTGACCCAATTGGAAGAAGTAATCCAGTAACTCCAACAACACATCATGGATTTGGAGCTCCACACCATTCTCGAGACCCCCCAAGAAATAAGAGATCTAAGAGAGGCCACTGCTCGAAGCGCAGTTGGCAGATTAAAAACCTTTGCTTGGAATTCAAGAAGTTGAGCACTAGAAGCACCCAAACTTATGAAACCCTTGCAGAGAATCTAGAGTTGCATACATTGGAGGCATAGCTCAAAAAAGAAAAGAAACATGTAGACACTCTACAGGCACAGATAAATATTTTGATCCCAGTCGAAAGAATGAAGAGGTTTGCAGAACAACGCACAAACCAACAATAGGTACATACATTGCAAAGTAAAATGATGGAAGTCTCCCAATGACTTCAGCCAATCCAGGAAAAGGCATGCCAACTATTCTCTGAACTTGAAAGCCAGGGAGCTTAACTCAAATAGGTTGTCATAAATGCAGAACAACGCCTGGAAGGACCTCTAAATGACACAGTGATCCAAGAATTTACTGAGCAAGAGGTTGTCGCACTGCAGCAGGTCGAAGCAGATCGAACCAAGCTCGAGGCATTTGAGGAAGAATTGATCAGACCTGAGTGACTCGGGATGAGTCACAGGTGAGTGTTGGGGGCCTGTTGGCCCTTGACCAAGTCTTGAAGAATACTTAGTCATATTTGACCATTTTTGGGACTATGACAGCTTGCCAAAGATGGAGCGCAATGCGAAGTGGAAATTAGGGAAGAAAGACCTATTTTTGGGTCCCTTTTAGGGTTTTGGGTTGATGTAAAGGGAAAGGGATGTTGGCCCATGGGTTTACCAACGCTTAGGCCCATTTTGTAATCTATAAATAGATACTTAGGTAATGTAAGTAGAGAGATATAGTAGTACATCTATGTGATGTATAGCTAAAGGCTTAGTGCTAGTAGTTGGATTTGTGTGATTGGATGTATATTGCAAGTGCTCTGTGCATGATTGTAAGGATATTGAAAAGCTAAGTGCAAGTTGTTGTAGTTTGTGTTGAAGTGAAAGGAAGAAGGATCTAGTGAGCTACGCATATCTTCTATCCTGTACAAAGTAAGGGTTACTGAAGCTTTGTGTTGTAACTGTTTGACCGAGATAATATAAAGAAGAAGACTTTGTGGACGTAGCCCCAGGGTGGGGGTGAACCACAGTAACTTTGTGTATTGTGCTCTATGCTTCGAACTGATGTTTTTTGGCTAAGTGATTTTTGTGATTAATTAGATCTAGTTCTGCTCTGTGCTTATGACATATGAATGAATTTTAGATCTGATATATAAGATTCTTAGTGCTTGATCTACTGAATCTAATCTATATTTATGTGGCTAAGTACTAAATCATCTTTTGTCTAAGTATTCACTATGATGCTCTGCGCTATCTGTGAAGTACCATAAGGGTTAAATATTGATGAATGATCTATGCTAAGTTCCCTATAAAATATACAATCATAGATCGGTGTCCCAGCTAAGGTTGCAGACATCTGAGTCCTGCAACCACCCCTGCCTCTACCTCAGGTGAGACTTCATCTGCTTCACAGGTGTTGCCGAAAGGGCCGGTATTTAGGGTTTGTTTCATGCGCTCTTGAGTGTTGAACCCTGGGTCTACCCCTGTGCCAACACTATCATCATATTGAATCTTGTCACGAATGGAAGGTGGAAATCCACTTGGATACCTCTGAATCTTGAAAGTCTCATCTTTGATGAACGTGACATAATTCAACAATTACAAAAATCTTTGTTCGTATTCATCAATGGTCATGCTGCCCAACTTGAGTTCAAAGAAATATTTCATCTTTCTATTGTAGTATCTCTTATTCAAGTATTTCTTCTCGAAATACCTCTTGAATTATTTCCAAGTGATATATTTCTCTCTAATGTGTTGCACCTACACAAGTTGATCCCACCACATGGATGCTTTTCCCTTCAGTTGATACATTGCAATTCTTTTTTCTGCATGAGAGAAATAATTATGCAGTTGGAAATATTTTCTCATGCCAAGCAACCATGTTTCGTCATCTTCCTCCTTCTTATGTTCTCCATCAAACGCAGGAGGCTTAATCTTGTTCATTTCACCCTTCAGTTCATCCACTCCATATCTCCTGTGCGTTTTGGTAGGAGATGGGCTTGAACTACTGTGTGCCCTCCTCTTGGACCAACCTTGGGAGTGATAATGGTGTCTACCAAAACTCCTTGATCTTCTTCCCTTAGAAGTCCTGTGACTCCCTGTTTTTCTCAAGTCTGTCTCCTTGTCCAACTTATTTTCTATTCTCTCTAGACTCTTCATCAACTTTAAGTTGAATTCCCCCTATTGTTCCTTAGATTTCATGATCTTTCTGCTATCTTCTTCATGAGTTTGGGCATCTTTCTGTAATTTTTCAATGATTTTCATCCTATGCCCTTCCTTATCTATCTCTTCTCCATGCCCATTGGAGTTCGACCCTTCAACTCCAAAATGAACATACATCCCTTTAGCTTCGTTCTCTGAACTGGAAGCATTATGTGTATCCTCCATTTATTTTCACTTAGTGTCAACTCTAATCGATTCTGGAACTCGTTAAACTTATGAAAACACAATGTGCAAACAACCGGAATTTGTCAGGCCATCAATCCTTAACAAATCCCACAACCTTCATAAACAAATCTGATTCAAGAAAATGTTTAGTTTTCATTCTCTGTGATTCTAGTTCAATCAAGAAACCCCACAGATTTCTTCTTTCAAATCTCTTCTCTGCTAAGTCTTCAGGCACTATCCCCTTTCTCTCAGTCCCCTAACCCACGTGACCATGGGTTGTGACCAAGCGCTAGATCAATAAGCGCTTACTCGGGCCTTCGACCTCGGAAATTTTTAAAGCACATCACAACAATCTCTCGGAGTTATCAGTTACCAAACTTGCGAAGTAGAGTGGATCAATAGTCCATGCCTACCCAGCATCCAATGACTGACACTCACTATGGAACCTCATGTGTCTAATTTCTAGGACTTCGGGACTTCAATTTTTGAAATATTTCCTTCTTGCTTCCCTTTTGATCTCTCGAACTACGAACTTTTGGCTTCTCTATCCTCTGGGACCACATAGTATAGTTGTCACCAACTAAGGCGATGGAACGTGGTACGCCTAGAAAGGTCCACATCCCCCCATGCGACATCATCTGGCCCCACCACATCTATCCATTTACTTTGAAACTTCCAGCTTTGGAGCTTTGAACTTCGGGAGTTTCAACTCCTCTACGCTCACTTTTTCCCAGAGTGCCTTCTCCCAGATTCCATGATCTACCGACGCGTTTCCTCCTTCACGATCAATGACTATGAGTGACTTCGACACTTTGGGATTTGGGAGTTTCAAACTCATAACACTTGCCTCCTCACGAAGTACTTCCACCTGCAGTACACGATCTCTTGACGCGTGTCCTTCACAATGGATGGTTACGATCTACTTCAGGACTTTGGGAGTTTTTCACACTCCACACTAGAAATACTCCGAAGTGATTTTCCTTTCCCATTCTGGACAAGGATATAACAGTCAGTCTCTTTTCATATGATCCACAGTTTATATCTCCTTTGGAAGTTTATGCCTCAGCGCATTCCACTTCTCTCGACTATCGAACTCCGAAAGGCTTCTAGGATAACCCTCCTGCACCTTTTCCGGATCTGACGGTCGTAAAGGAATTTCATTTTTCCCAAATAGATCCTATGGCTCCAACACCCCAAGTGTTGAGCTCTCTCTCTCTATGGTCAAATACCACGCCAGTTGCAGTTTTATTCTACCGCTACTCCTCCTGATCTTCGTAACACGACCAAGTAACCCCTTGGCACTCAGAAACATTCTAAGGTTCGAAATTAGTTCCATTCAAACACCATTTACACTCGAAACCTTGGGTCCAAAGACCACTTATTCGGCCCATCCAAGCTAAATGTTGAAACCTTGGGCTCTAATACCATATTGTAATGTCCCCAACCATCAACTCCACTGTCAGGAAATGCTACTATGCAGAACATTCTCATACTTATATATATAATATGCATATTAAATCAAATTAACAGATTTAATGAAATTTAACCAACAATATAGAGTAATAACAGTATTGCTGCTAACATATAGAATTAATGGAATTAACAGTAAATATCATTGCAACGGAATACATGATAATATTACAAGCATCACAGACATGCATTTTAAATGAAATTAAACATGTAATGATACTTATCCTTGAAATTGTAGTAACTCCACCAACTACGTGCATACCTTCCACGAACCTCCCATCCTTATACCACACTTTTCATCACGCTCAACAGTGGGTCACCCCTGAGCTGGGACTAAGCTCCACCCAAGGCAAGGGAATCCTAGACTAGGCTAAGGTTACATGAAAACTACACAGAGCAACCAGAAGGATTCTCTCTAGGAGCCTTCTTATGCCCACTACTCACGGACTCTCATTCCCCACATGACTATTCCACCCAGGAGTATAAACCTTCACAAGCATAATCCATCGGTGCATCACCTCCCTCTTTGGGTCTCAAAAATAGACTGAATCAAGAATTCTCAGAGTTTTGTAACTAGTGATGGACTCTCTCTAGGAGAAAACCACTTCCCAACAGACTCTCTCACCTAGAGAGAGATGATCACGGGCCTGAAAACCAGCCTCTTCAACCACAGGCCTGAAAACCTGATTCTTCATCCACTTTCAACTTAGTTCCACCAAGGTACGGGTGATAGCAAAGGTAACTAGTCAACACCACTCAGGAAAATAGAAGGTTGTAACCCAAGAACAGTTTGGGTACAGACTCAGCTCTGCAATGTGGCTAAACTAGGTTCACGGGACACACGGGAGACATGGCTCAGTCCACGGGTTTGCCAGTGGATTTCAAGGCGCAAGACAAGGAATCAACATATAACTCGAATGCAGACTCCAATGGTTCATATGAAGGATGTGTCATCTTCTCAGGAAAAACATCACAGGTTGGCCTCACAATTTTGGGTTTCAGAGTTGCGTGAGGTATGTTTGTACAGTTCAGATGTAGAGGTAACATGGTTCATACAACGGACACAAGAATGGAGGACAAATCCCCATCACAACTCAACTCTTGGATTAAATTGCATGTGTTTGGGCTGACACATGTTGCCCATGAAGCTACATGCACTTCATCAAGTATGCATTCCCTTTTCCAGGAACTTAGGATAAAATTATACATTTCACACCACTTTGGAATAATAATAAACTATTATCTTAAGGACTTAAGACTCTAAGATTAGACCCTCTTTCCAACCTTTCAGCCCCCTTTTCCCTTACCCACTCTATGGAATCTTAGTCCTTAACAAATCCCACATCATTTGTAAACAAATCTGATTCAAGAAAACGTTCATTTTTCATTCTCTATGATTCGCGTTCAATCAAGAATCCCTGCAGATTTCTTCTTTCGGAGCTCTTCTCTACTAATTTTTCGGGCACTAGCCCCTTTTTCTCAATCCCCCAACCCATGCGACCATGGGTCATGACCAAGCGCTAGATCAATAAGTGCTTACTCGGGCCTTCGGCCTCGAAAATTTTAAAGAACATCACAACAATCTCTCACATTTCTGAGTTACCGAACTTGTGAAGTAGAGCGGATCAATAGTGTACGCCTACCCAACATCCAACGCCTGACACTCACTATGGAACCTTAGGTGTCTTATTTCCAGGACTTAGGGACTTCAGTTTCTGGAAGCTTTCTTGCTTGCTTCCCTTTTGATCTCCCGAATTACAAACTTCTGGATTCTCTATCCTCTAGGCCCACATAGTACAATTGTCACCAACTAAGGCGATGGCACGTGGTATGCCTAGAAAGGTCCACATCACCCTAGGTGACATCATCCAACCCCACCATGTCTATCCTCTTACTTAGAAACTTTGGGCTTCAAAGCTTCGAACTTCAGGATTTTCAAGTCCTCTATGCTTGCCTTTGCCCACAATGCTTTCTCCCAGAGTTCATGATCTACTGACGCATGTCCTCCTTCATGATCAACATCTATGAGTGAATTCGGCACTTCAGTCTTCAAGAGTTTCAAACTCACAGCAATTTCCTCCTCATGAAGTACTTCCATATGAAGTACACAATCTCTTTACGCGCGTCCTTGGCAACGGATGGTTGCGATCTACTTCGGGACTTCAAGAGTTTGCCACACTCCACCCTAGAAATCCTCCGAAGTGATTTCCCTTTGCCTTTCTGGACACGTATCTAATGGTCAAGATATTTTCCTATGATTTGCAATGTAGATATCCTTCATAAGTTTATGCCTCAGTGCATTCCACTTCTTACAACTACCAAACTCCGAAAGGCTTCCAGGATAACCCTTCTGCACCTTTTCTAGATCTAATGGTCGTAAAGGACTTTCCTTTTTCCCAAACAGATCCTATGTCTCCAACACCCCAAGTGTTGATCTCTCTCTCTCCGTGGTAAAATACCATGCCGGCTATAGTTTTATTCTACCACTACTCCTCCTGAGCTTCGTAACATGGCCAAGTAACCCCTTGGCACTCAGAAACATTCTAAGGTTCGAAATTGGTTCCATCCGAACACCATTTCCACTCGAAACCTTGGGTCCAAAGACTACTTGTCCGGCCCAACCAGGCTCAACATTGAAACCTTGGGCTTTGATACCATATTGTAACATCCCCGACCATCAACCCCATTGTCGGGAAATGCTACTACGTGGAACATTTGCATACTTATATATATAACATGCATATTAAATCAAATTAACAGATTTAATGAAATTTAACCAACAATACAGAGTAATCATAGTATTACTGCTAACATACATAATTAGTGGAATTAACAGTAAATATCATTGCAATGGAATACATGATAATATTACAAGCATCACAGACATGCATTTTAATTGAAATTAAACACGTAATGATACTTATCTTTGAAATTGTAGTAACTCCACCAACTACGTGTAGACCTTCCATGAACCTCCCAGCCTCAAACCACGCTGCACATCACGCTCAACAGTGGGTCACTTCCGAGCTGGGACTAAGCTCCACCCAAGGCAAGGGAATCCTATACTAGGTTGAGGTTACAGGAAATATGCACAGAGCAACCAGAAGGATTCTCTTCAGGAGCCTTCTTACGCCCACTAATCATGGACTCTCATTCCCCACATGCCTATTCCACCTAGGAGTATACACCTTCACAAGTACATTCCATCGGTGCTTCACCTCCCTCTCTGGGTCTCAACAACAGACCAGATCAAGAATTCTCAGAGCTTTGTAGCTGGTGCTAGACTCTCTCTGGGAGAAAACCACTTCCCATCAGACTCGCTCACCTAGAGAGAGCTTCTCACAGGCCTGACAACTGGCCTCTTCAACCACGAGCCTGATAACCCAATTCTTCATCCACTTTCAACTCAGTTCTAGCAAGGTATGGGTGACAACAACAGTAACTGGTCAACACCACTCAGGAAAATAGAAGGTTGCAACCCAAGATAGTTTGGGTATAGACTCGCCTCTATAATTTATTTAAACTTGGTTCAAAAGACACATAGGAGACACTGGTTTTCCACTGGATTTCAAGGTGTGAGACAAGGAATCAATGCATAATTCAAATGCAGACTCCAACGGTTCAGATGGGATCCATCGGATTCTTAGGAAAAACATCACAAGTTGGCCTCACGGTTTCAGGTTTCAGAGCTACATGAGGTATCCATGCAGAGTTCAGACACAAAGGTAACACGGTTCAGACAATAGATGCAAGAATGGAGGACGAACCCCCATCACGGCTCAATTCTTGGGTTAAATTGCATGTGCCTAGGCCGACACATGTTGCCCATGAAGCTGCATGCACTCCATCAAGTATGCATTCCCTTTTCCAAGAACTTAGGATAAAAGTATACCTTTCACACCACTTTGGAATAATAATAAATTATTTTCTCAAGGACTTAAGCCCCTAATATTAGCCCCTCTTTCCAACCTTTCAGCCCCCTTTTCCCTTACCCACTCTGTGGAAGCTTAGTCCCCCATCACTCTTTCTTTGTGGTCAGTCTGCATGCAGCGATGTTTAATCTTTATTAATGTTCTTCATAATTACATATACAAAAACAAGCTCCTGGCCTTTAACACTTAGGCTCTCCAGCCTAATAAACACATAATCCCACCAGCTTATCAATACTCTACTCACCAGCCTACAAAACATGATTTACAATTCATAAACATGATTACAATTCATAAACATGATTACAACAGGGCTCATCCTTGGGGATATTACACTTATGAGGTTATATATTAGTGATTCTATGGTGTTTGCTTGAGGCATACTTGGCATGTTTGGATATGGTATATGTTGGATGGTTGGCTGAGTGAGAGACACTCTTATGTATGGTATAGTACTGATATGGTTCTTATAGTTCACATATTTTGAGATACTTGTAATTGGTTGAGGGATATCCATGTTGTCTGATGATGTATGCATGAGGGACATGCATAGGTTGTTGGAGATGCTTCATTGATGACATGGTACGAATCTACATATGATTGATGATATGGTATATGGAAAAGATTGTACATGTTTGATGATTTAGTTCATGATTCACTATTCATTGTTGATGTATCTTTTGATTTATGCAAGAAGAATGAGATAGTATGTATTTTGGCATACACTTGATGTATGGTATGGCACAAGTTTTTATGATCAAAGACAAATTGATGAGACAGTGACAAAGTTGTGATAGAGACAATGAAAGTGACAGAGTTGTGATAGAGGAAGTAACAATGAAACTAGGAGGGTTTTGTAGTAATCCACAAGTTGCAAAAAAGAGAGGTGAAAAAAATTGTGAGTTGTAGTTAATAAGGGTACGAATACCCGCTTGTTGAAGCATATACTGGTCATGAACCTATAGAAAATATTTGACAGATTCTTTTCTTTCTACAAGTTGGGTCTTGTACTTGAGGGTTGGATTCCTCACATCTCAGTTGGTGCCAAGATATGCAAGATGGGTCTTGTATTGAGAGTTGGTACTCTCTTGGAGTTGGTTCTCTTTTCAGTTGGTAATGATAAACCCCAGAGATTGTAGTCTCATGTAACACATTATACACAATATTACACATATATCTGGTGTTCTTTGTGTTTATTATGGTGATGGTTTAATGTTAACTTTTATTGATGAATGTTGTTCATATATGCAAGTAGCTAATTATGAATGAATAATAATGTTTGAAGTGGTTGCTAACTAAAATTTTGAAAGAAGTGTAAAAAGATCCACATACTGATTCCCCCCCCCCCCCCCTCTCAGTGTGGTCGTTGTGTCCAAC
>JASDQU010242869.1:60330-73190 GCA_032191745.1 Picea mariana
AAAAATATTATGTAGATAAGGTCTTGGCCCAACTTCATGAAAAACCAATGAAAAGAAATTGTTGTTGGACAGTTGGTTTGGATAGTTGGTTGTCATTGATGTCAACCCTTGGAGATTGATGTCAACCCTTGGAGAATTCCAGAATCACTAGAGATGTGGTTGAGATAGATGGATAGTTAGTTGTCATTGATGGAGTGATTGATGTCAACTTATGTGTTGGGTGCATTTTATGAAGTATACATGTAGCCCCAAAGGTATGGTAATGGAACCCATAGTTGATAAAGGAATAAAGACATGAAGTTAAATGTATTTGCAAGTAAGACTATCATAGATGGATAGTACATGTCATGTCATTTTCGATGATAGGTGGTACATCACATGGCTCCTTACAGTTGAGGAGATATGGTTTTGTAAAGATTGGAGACCCTCAAGAATAATCTAGAATCTCCTAGAAGGTCAACAAGAAGTCAATTATTCTAGAAGCATCTAGAAAGTATTCAATAAGTTTGCTAGTCAAATTTGTTGCAAAACAAAGTTAATTATGGGTAAAGTAGTTGTAACAAAGAAATTGTGAGTTTACTAATTATGGGTAAAGTAGTTTCAACAAGAAAGTACAAGTTGACCCTAAAATTAAGAAAAAGGGTAAAAATGTATGAAACTAAAATGAGGAAAAATGGTAAAAATGTTATGACCCTAAAATTAGGAAAAAGGGTAAAACAATTATGATCCTAAAATTAGGAAAAAAAGGTAAAACAATTATGACCCTAAAATTAGGAAAAGGGTAAAACAATTATTACCCTAAAATTAGGAAAAAGGGTAAAACAGTGAAAGGGTAAAAAAATTGTAACAAGAAATCAATTAAGGGTAAAGTGGTTACAATAAGAAATTAATTAAGGTTAAAGTGGTTGAAAATAAGTTAAATGGAAGAGTATAAATACACATCAAGAGTCTCTCATTCTCACACACAAGTTCATTGAATATCTATCTAGTGAACACTTGATCTATTGGCGAATATAAGGTAGCAAGGATGAGGTAAAGTAAACGGGATGCTTGTTCCAAGTTGCAGCAAGGTATGATTATGCAGCAGGGCTGTCACATGTTATGAGGTATGTCATTGTGTAATTTTTGAGGGTTATATCTTGGTAATATTATGGATCATATTGGTGGCATGGATTGGTAATATTTTGGACATTATGGTTTATGATTGATGCACATCTTGAGAGTTTTGGTATATTTTTAGTACATAATTTATGGCATATCTTGTGGTACATGCGTGAAGAATGTCATATGGTACATGTTTGAGTCAGTTTGGTTGATTTTTATTGTTGAAGATATTGGTACAAGCTGAGGCTGCATAACAGTGAGGGTTTGATGCATGTCTGATGTGATAGTTCATTAGACTTGTTTCATGGATGGTATTGCACATGATTAAGGCATATATTGGAGGCCCCATTTGGTTTATGGTTGCATATGGTTGAAGTTCATTCTTTGGTTTTATGCTTGAGTCATATCCTTGGTACATTGTGTATGGTTGTTATGGCTCATTTTTAGAGGCATATCTTTGTGATATTAGAATATACTTGAGGCATATACTTGGTATATGATCTTGGTTGATTATGATGCATGCTTTAGGTTTTGGTTTATACATTGATGCATATGTTGGTACACAATTGATGATTGATGTACATGGTTTATGTACATGGTTGAGGTACATGGTACATGTGTTGGTGAATGGTTAATGCATGTGTTTTGTACATCTTATGGTACATGGTTGATGCTTGGTAGGATACATGTTGATGGTTTGGTGCATTCTTGGTCGAGGCATGTGTTGGTGATGTTTCCCATCTAGTTGAGAGGTGTCCTTGGTATATGATCCATGTGAGAGGATATGGTTGAGTATCAATGAGAGTGATAGATTGGATAGTGATAGGTTGAAAATGGAAATGGAAGTGATAGTGACAGTGATAGTGGCAATGATTATGGTAGTGACAACTGATGTACATGTATATCTTAGGGCTGTAGGACGAGGCAAGGAAAGGGGGTTGTAGTCTCCTTCTGGTTGGTGATGGAGAACACAGGGAGTTGGAGCTTCCTTCAATTTGGAACCTGTAAATAGGGGGTCATATCCTCCTTTCCTTTGAAACTAGAGAATTGGGAATTTGGTGCTTCCAATGAAAGTATTGTTTGATATATAAGAAAACATTTTGTGGTTTTCTCCCATTTGGGTTTCCACATAGATTCTAGTGTACTCAGTATTGTTACAGGAGAATCCACCTGCGGAAAAGTGCATTTCCTCTTGGATGCTAGACCATTAACTCCAAGATAGAAAGTTATATTATGGACACTGACATTCCTTTATCATAAAGCTAAAATATCAAAGAAGAAGAGGGAAGAAAGGCAAGTACCTTTTTACCGATGTTTGTCCTTTCTCGCTCCAAGATGATCTTGATCTCCAAGTTTAGTTGAAGGTCCTATGGTACAATGAGCAACAACAAAAATACCTCCTACTCTACTATGATTAGCTTTATAATGAATCTATGAAAGAAACAAGTTCATATACACAAACGTTAAAGGAAACAGACCAAGAATGAATTTATATTAATGAGAACAAAGTGTTGCTTACAGCCATGGATGTAGTACAACAGATTCACCAAGATCCATTTTTCCAGACCCTTGCTCAAATAATCCACACACAGAATGTTGATGCTTCAATGATATCTCCCTTATGAGATCATAAGTTAGATGCTTTACAATGTCTCTTTACCCTGTCAATACCACTCATGAGATCATAAGTTTGGTATCTCCAATCTCTATCATGTCATGTACCTTTCACCATGAGAAGACCTCCTTATATAATCTTTGAGAGGCCCAACCACTTGAGAGATCTTTGGGATAAGTTGAGGATTCCTCTCCTTTATTTATGGATCTTCCCTAAGATCATTCCTTGACCTTTGATTCGAATCCAACCACCTTTATAGATTGAGGGGATTCTTCACTGATTTCCTCCATCAAAGCAAATTTCACCCATAAAAGGACAACGCTCCCTCAAAAGGGGCACAGAGCATTGGAACGCTCCCCCAGAAGAGGGTACAGAGTGTCGGTTCTCCCTGACAGTATGTAGGGGAGCTCTCCCTTCCAAATTTGACTTTTGAGTGGCTTTTCCAGTGGAAAAAGGCTTGTACTCCTTGCCAATTGATTTCTCCTCTTCAAAACTAGCATTTGAGGTGTCTTAAGTGTCCTTATGATGTCATTAGAGAGATTACATAGGAAAGATAACAGTGTGATGTTTGTGACACTTGCAACCAATATGTGACACTTGTAATGACGACACTAGCCATCATTGCAATGAGTGATTTTGAGGTGTAACAGATTGCCCCCCAAAGTGCGAAGTCAAAAGATGATGATGACTGAATTACTTTGTAGAATTTTTAAAGCAAGGGTACGGACACAGAGAACCTGATAGAAGTTGTACACAAACATCCAACGAACATTAATGACATGTTTCAAACCCAACGCAGGCATACCTATGATTGAGTGATAAAGACCTTTTAGGTATGGCCACCATAAAATACACTTCGGATCCATAATTATATTGATAAAATGTATAGCCACTAAAGATACAATGTGGATCTATACTCCTATGACTTGAACTAATCATAGCCACGAAGAATACACAATGGATCTACGATATGACAAGACATAGCCGCGACCAATACAAAGTGGATCTATGTGACAGTATATGTGTCATAGCTCAAAAGAACTCCTTCGCAACCTGGGATAATTATATATATGAGTGATAACTCAACCCAGGGTCTTCTTACCGATCATGATGTAGTATGAATCTAACCATGTGAATAGATGTCCTGATGTTGAACATGGTAGAAACCACTTGATTACTGGTCAATGAGGTAAACCGTTAACATGTGCAAGGGAGATCACCATTGATGTCAAGGATTCCCAAGGTACTCTAGTAGATTCCGATGAATGTGAATAGATGAGCTAAATTCGAACATCCACAGAATCATCTGATCAGAGGTCAATGATGTAAGCCCACTGTCAGACATGAGGAGGCCTATCATTGAGGCATGTAGGTCCCAAGGTACTAACTAGTTTCTAAGTCTAGTTCTTGGATAATGTGTTAAAGTCGACAGGAATAGACTCGTCAAAGGAGGGCCTTAGTGTATCCCCCATCAACGACATGAAACTGACACAGAGATGTAATTGGTGGATCAAATGAACATGGACTGACATGGGTATTGAAACAAGATATTTGTGGTGGCTAACTCTCGAAGCAAATACTTCCCTTGAACACTAAGAAACAACAGCAGAAACTCAACAGGGACCAAAACTTAATAATGCAATGGATACTGTGACTTACATCGGGTGACCCAAAGGATTAAGAGAAACTCAGAGGATTGGCTCAATGCAAAGGTTCAATAGATTAAAATGCATGCAAAGACAAAGTTTTGTGTTCAAGGGCGACCATAAGAGTTACTGGTAGTGTTCTCAAAAACTGCTTGGCTTGCTTCCTTCAATTTTTCCCCCATCTAGATAGACAAGTACCTATTTTTAATTTAACGATCTCGAGGAGGGTAACACGTGCTTGATATAACTCACCTTCAGTAAGTTCCTCTTCCTTTGTTTAACGAACTGGAAGAAGTAAAGGTTCATTCCCATATGGGCCCTTCAGTGTATGATTGTTTAACGAGTCCAGAGAAGGTAAACTCGATGGTTTTTCATATTTAGAGAGTCTAAAAACGACTTAAAGACGACTCCAATGTGGTCCTTTTTTGTAATATTAGTCTCGCAAGGCCGAAAAAGAGATAAATTATCACTCAAAAGATGCCCTTTCAAACCTTTTAACGAGTGTGAAAGGAAGAAAGATCACTTGGAAATATTTTAATGTTTAGAGAGTCTGAAAAGAGCTTAAAGGAGACTCTAGGGGGTTCCTTTTTCATATAACCTTTACAAGTCCAAAAAAGTGATAAAATTCTACTCAGTTATATTCTCATGTATTTATGAGCACAAGAAGGAACAAAGACTAAGCTCTGTATGCCTCCAGCTTGAAAAGCTAGTGGCTTAACTCCAGAATGATCATCAAAGGCTAGAGGCATGCCCCCCAAGCTTCAATTCATTCACCAACTTTGAGGTTGTCACCAATTTCTGTACTAGATGGAGAAAAAGGATAAGGGTGGATGAAATGAAGGTTCAAATATGAGACCTAACGAAAGAATCGAATCGACATCTATGAGATCTGGAGAAAGACTTGATCTGACAGGAGAGGTGATTGTTTCATTTTGTAATGAGCTTGACACAATAAAAGAACTATGCTCAGGGCTCCGGGTTCAATCCCCATATTTTTTTTTCATTTTTTAACGAGCTTGCTACAGAGAGAAAAATTGTGCTCAAAGATTTTGTTTCATTTTTTAACGAGCTTGCCACAGAGAGGGAAACTATGCTTGTAGCCTCTGTTTCATTTTTTAACAAGCTTTCCACAGAGAGGGAAACTATGCTCATAGCCTCTGTTTCATTTTTTAATGAGCTTTCCACAGAGAGGGAAACTATGCTCGTAGCCTCTGTTACATTTTTTAACGATCTTTCCATAGAGAAGAAAAACTATGCTCGTAGCCTCTTCTTGATCATGGCTTCCAAGAGGATAATGCTCTGGAAGGACACCATGTCAAGGGACAAAACTCGGTTATGGCTTCCAAGAGATCTTCAATGGATGGAAGAAGAATGCTCCAGAAGGAACACATGTCGAGGGTCTCGTCAGGGGTAAGGAGATTAGGCTCCAATAGCCCTACCAAAGAAATCACCATGTCAACTACTGGATCCAAGTCATCAGAATTTGAAGTCATGGGAGACAATGCCACGTAATTGACCTGTGGTAGGGGTGATATCGACTGCATATAAGAACCATTTAGGGAGTTCATTGTGTTGATGGTCAAGTCAGGGCCAACAAACGAAAGTTGATCAATAGTCACCATTCTTCCATCATGAGGGAAATACATCACATGGAAAAAATTGGACACAATAGCTTTCATGGCATAGACATGATCTTTCCCAAGGAGTAAATTGAAATCCAAGGGGTCTTGGAATACCATAACATCAATAAATACAGTTTTCCCTCCCAAAGTTATGGGAAACTGAGGAAGGATCCCTAAAGGGTGACTGGCTCTTCTGTTAAAAGAGAACAGAGTTTGGGTAACCTACACAAGCTTAGGATAACCCAAAGCTTTCCAAGCAATAGAGGAAAAAATACTAATGGACGAACCTTCATCTATCAGCGTATGAGGAACGTCTCGACCACAAAATTTTACTATACTATTGAAAGGAATGTGAGAGGGGAGATGAGGTCCAGTTAGCACACCCCAATAAAAAAGGATGGCCTCATTACTTGGAGGGGTTTTCGCAGGAGAAGGAGGAATGCCCCCTAGCATGGTAGATTCTGTATCAATGAGAAAAATGTGGGCAGAATCAGGTTTACTCTTTATAGGGAGAGTAGGATCGACTGTTGATGGAACCAGATCGACCATTGTGGAACTCGTTAGAGGAGGAGTGGGATTGACCAATGATCTAACCGGAGAAACCACTTTGACACACTTCAGAGGAGGAGTGGGATTGACCGATGAAGTAACCAAAGAAACCACTTTGGCACTCGTTAGAGGAGGAGTGGGATCGACTGATGGTGGAGTCAGATCGACCAGTTTGACACACTTCAGATGAAGGGTGGGACTGACCAATGACGGGACTGGATCAATCACTTGGGTTTCACTTTCCATATGAAAAGTGGGGCTGATTGATAATGGAACTAGATCAACTACTTTGGTGAGTGGTTCAACCGAGGATAAAATTAGAATGACCACCTGATCAACTAGATTGACTGAGGATGGAACTGGATTGACCATTGTATCAACTAATGATGGGATGGGATAAATCTTACGATAACCTTTTGGAAGTTGAATTTTTTACAAAAGAGAATAAGCCTCGTCCATACGAGGACAAACGTGAGAATAATGATCACCTTTTCATAACATGCAATGAAAATTGATAGCTGTCTTCTTCTTACCAACCTTAACGTCACTAGTTGATGGGGTGTCACCAACATGTCTAGCAAGGGTCTATGACATGGAGGACCACACTTCTAAGACCTTGGGAATACCAGTGCAATCCCTCAGAAAGTGGTCACCCTTACAAAGACTGCAAGGGAATTTGGGTTTCAGATTCTTCGTTTTAATCTTATTGACCTCATCAAAACTCCCAGTACTATTAACAATAGCTGGTTGCTTAGATCCAACATTTGGTGTAGTTGGAGGCTTGGTCCCTTTTTGGTTCTTCTTCTTCTCTTTCTGTTTCTTCTTCTTCCTATCAATCTGGCTACTCGCTTTAGATCTTTCACTGGGAGAAGAAGGAGAAATGGAAGCAGACCTAATGGGTGAAGAAGGAGAAAGGTCGACATGAGGTTGATGTGTGGGTGGTGTGCTTACATATGAAGCACCTGCATTCAATATCACCGGAGTGGAAAAAAACCATACCGATAACCCAATTGTGAGGCCTGAAAGGCTCAAAGTAGCAATGTAAAGAGGACCAACGTTTTCATAAGAAGGAAAAACAAAGGGTTCCCCCGGCAAAGGAGTTCCTTCATTGGTCATTCTGGGAACCGATGCCATAAAAATAAAGATCCAACCTAGATTCTGCTAGGGAGAACAAACAGTACATGCTAAAAATCTAGTAAGAAAGCAAGCAAACAAAACCTTTTCACAATGAGCACACTAATTGGTGATGAAATCCAACGTCGCAGGAACAAAGTAAGAAAGGGTTGATATAGAGAGGGTGGAAAAGTTACACTGACGACCTTCTTAATGGACTTACACCCTGGTGCAAGATCCCACACATAATCGTGGGTATACCCTCCAAGGAGCCCGAATGAGTCTGGCCAATGTTGATTCCAGGTACCACGAAGACTTTCCCCTCCACAGTCACCTTGTGTAAAGACCCTAAAGAGATAGGCCACTAAGGTTACCAACTACAACAATGATGCCTGGGGAAACAGTCGATAGTCTGATCCACGCGTAAGGGTAGGGTATCTAGCCCGAAATCAACTTGAAAGGCTTCCACTCATCATTGTGGGTATACCTTCAAGTGACCCCCATAATACGCACAATCTCTACACCAAGACCAACAAAGCAGGGTGAGTAACTCTGCCAGTCTTAATGCAACCTCATGATTGACCCTTGTGTGAGAAGGGCTTCCCAGGACAAAATGCAGTAATTGGATTTCACCGCTCCCTAACACAAGATCCTATGTTTGTTTGTAGCTTTGGAAAGTTATCTTTCACACCTATTCCAATTCCCTACAACTAATCTAATGTAGGTTTTCTACCAGAAAATGTAAAAATGTCTAATCAATTTTTAGTTTAGCGTTTGATTTTTAAAGGTTGTTGTTACTCAAAAGGAAAATGGCGTGGACAATACGGTGTTATGACCGACTTGAAGGATATGCAAAGAGATGAATGTGAAATATTTTCAATTTGATGAAAGATATGCTATGAGAAGGAGAAAACATTCATCATTACAGATGCACAATGTCCCAAAATGTCAAAAAACATGCAATTCTGCTACTTCAAAGGCAAGCATTCAAGGAAGATAATTAAATGCAGAGAATAATCCAAGAAAAGATAGAGAGAAAGAGAAACCACTCAAAACTAATTTCTTGGGAAAATGACCTCAAAGATCAAAAGGAAAAGTAAAAAAGACCTTTGAATCTCCTTACAAAAGTTTTCACTCAATCAAATAAATGAGAAGAAAACAACAAATTGACTCTAAATCGTCAAAGACAAAGAGTGACTTCAAGGTAAGGAAGAAAAATGTCAAAATTCCAAAACAAAGGTGATCAATTCTTATAAAGTAGGGTGTTGAAGGCTAAGACCAAGATGTACTGAGGTTGTAAAACTTCTAAGCAAGTGCCAAAAGCAAGAAATAAATTTATAGAGTGAAAACCCTGGAAGATTTCTCACAGAAAAGGGGCAGTGCTCTGGTGTAAAGGGCACTAGAGCATTTCAACGCTCTATGTAAAGCCAGTAGGGAGTGCTAGCACTCTGATAGCAAGGGCAGGGGAGCGCTAGGCTCTCAAAATTCAGAAAAAAATTTCAATAAAGTCTAAAAAATCAAGCAAACTCAATCAATCAACTTGAAGGTAATTAAATCAAGAGCCAATCAATCATATCTAAGAATCAAAGACAGTATGGAGAAGGTCAAGAAGTGGGCAAAGGGCCAAAACAAGATCTAGGAAAGGAAACAAAAATCAGATCTCCTCCCCAGTGGAGTCGCCAATTTCTGTTATAGGAGAATCCCCCTGCGGACAAGTGGATTTCCTCGTAGATGCTAGACCCCTAACTCCAAGACAGAAATTGCTATTATGGACACTGACATTCCTTTATCATAAATCTAAACTATCAAAGAAGAAGAGGGAAGAAAGGAAAGTACCTTTTTGCAGACGTTTGTCCTTGCTTGCTCTAGGCTGATGTTGATCTCCAAGTTTAGTTGAAGGTCCTATGGTACAATGATCAACAAAAACAATACTTCCTACTCTAATATGATTAGCTTTATAATGAATCTATGAAAGAAACAAGTTCATATACACAAACTTTAAAGGAAAAAGGGCAAGCATGAATTTATATTAATGAGAACAAAGTGTTGCTTACAGCCATGGATGTAGTGCAGCAGCTTCACGAAGCTCCCTTTGTCCAGACCCTTGCTCAAATAATACACACACAGAATGTTGATGCTTCAATGACATCTCCCTTATGAGATCATAAGTTAGATTCTTTACAATGTCTCTCTACCCTGTCAATACCACTCATGAGATCATAAGTTTGGTATCTCTAATCTCTATCATGTCATGTGCATTTCACCATGAGAGGCCCAACCACTTGAGAGATATTTGGGATAAGTTGAGGATTCCTCTCCTTCAGTTGTGGATCTTCCCTAAGATCATGCCTTGACCACTGATTCGAATCCAACCACCTTCAGAGTTTGAGGGGATTCTTCCCTAATTTCCTCCAACAAACCAAATTTTGCCCATAAAAGGCCAGAGCTCCCTCAAAAGGGGCACAGATCGTTGGAACACTCTCTAGAAGAGGGTACAGAGCACCAGTGCTCCCTGATAGTATGTAGGGGAGCGCTCCCTTCCAAAATTGACTTTTGAGTGGCTTTTCCAGTGGCAAAAGGCTTGTACTCCTTGTCAATTGATTTCTCCTCTTCAAAACTAGCATTTGAGGTGTCTTAAGTGTCCTTATGATGTCGTTAGAGAGATGACATATGCAAGATAACAGTGTGATGTTTGTGACACTTGCGACCAATATGCGACACTTGTAACGATGACACTAGCCATCATTCCAATGAGTGATTTTGAGGTGTAACAAGTATATTATGTGATGTTTATGTGATGTTTCTTATGTTTATATGTGCATTATACATTGATAATATATTAATGATATATTGCCGATAAATTTAACACATATATTGTGGCTAAAAGTGGTAAAATTGCTCACACTGATTCACCACCCCCTTGGTATTCCAAAAAATTTGGTGGATAAACAACTTCCCACAAGATTCTTAGGGACGACTACTATTGTCCCACCTTATTTTGAGATGCTTATTCATATGCTAGGAAATGTAAATTATGCCAAACATTTGCTAGAAGGGAAAAGAAACCTGCAATGCCATTGAAACCTATTGAAGTTGAAGGTCCATTTGAGTAGTGGGGCCTAGACATCATTGGAGAAATCAATCCTAATTCTTCAAAAATCCACAAATATATTATGACCACGAGCGATTACTTTACATGATGGAATGAATCCATTTCTCTTAAATAAGTTAATGAAGAACATGTGATCTCCTTCCTTAATTAGTTCATAATTTCTAGGTTTGGTGTTCCAAATTCCTTAGTTTTTGATAATGCATCATACTTTTGATCCCTGAAAATAACTGAGTTTTACGTGGAGAAAGGGAATACAATCAAGTATTCTACAAACTTATACCCCCAAGGTAATGGTTTAGCTGAATCAATGAATAAAAATTTAATTCCAATCTTAAAAAAGGTTGTTCATGAACACCAAATAAATTGGCACAAACAACTTTATAATGCATCATGGGAAGATAGAGTAACCCCCAAGAAGTCAATAGGGAATTAACCTTAGTTTATGGGAAAGAATCCATTCTACCTCCCAATATTTCTTTTTTATCTATAGTTAGCCCAGTATATCCAAGAAGAACCTTGTTCTAAGATGTAAATGAGAATTGATACATTATTTAACTTAGAAGAAAAATGTGAAAAAAACAAAGAAAAGTTTCGTGAACATCAAAAAATAATCAAAAGATGGTTTGATAAACATTCAATTAATGACAAAAAAATTCAAATTGGAGATCTAGTCCTGAAATGGGACAAAGCTCACGAAGGAAAGGGAAAAAACACCAAATTTCAACACCTTTGGTTAGGACCATTTATTATTTCCAAAAAATTTGGCCCATAAACATTCATTTTACAAACTTTAAATGAATAAATTAAAAATATCCCTATCAATGGACAAATTTTTAAAAAATACTTTGCTTAGTCATGCAAAATGACTATTTGTACATATTGTAATTTTTTTTTTTTTTCATCTTCTTTCTTGTGGTATCATTCATTACATTATGTAATAAACATAAAGGCATATCTTGATTTCAAATTTTTAAGGGTATTCCTTTTATCGCTATATCTTTAATGAAATATTTATTTGATATCAAATATAAAAAATGTCCAAACATCTCAAAGCTTATGTAAACATCCAAATAATATATCAAATCTCTAAATACATAATATATCAAATCTCTAAATACATCTGGTTGATTCTGAACTCATAACTTGTGACCTTACTAATCAAACCACACAATCATCCATTACAACCCTGAGTAGGTATTCCCAAGCTAGTCACGCCTCTGGTAAACGTAAGCACTAACACTCAAAAACAAATAATAGGGAGTTCAAGCACAGAGTAAAAAATAATATCAGAGAGGGTTTTATTAATAAATGTAGGTATGTGTCGATACTTACGGATTTGAACTCGTCGACATACACCTAGAATGCTTGGTAACATTGGAGAGAGCAGGGTGGAGACAATTTTTTGAGAGATTCAAGGGGAATATAAAAGGAATGACCATAACATTTGCCCAAATATTTGACGGTGAATGTGCATAGGTAGGGAATCCAACCGTACATGTCTTTGAATATTCATTGGCTTGGATGCTAGGGCTTCCTCGGATAGGAGAAAAATAGTTCAAGAATAAATCGATTGATGCCAAATCCTAAACCCCTTTTCTAATAGAAAAAAGGAAAAAACCCAATTGGGTCGCAGGGTACCCAGGGCCTGGCTAAAAGATCCATGGAAAGATTTATTTTTTTAATCTAGAAGTACATAACTTGCAAAGAGAATTTCAGTTTTATTTATCTCTACCATATCAGAATTTGATTGCATATTCACGGAGATAAACCATTAAACATGTCTTATTGCTTTCTTGCTTAGATATATGAGTAAAATGTCTAAAATTTTCAAGAAACAGAAGAAGAACGATGATAAATCTCTCTAACATTATGGTCTAATAAAAATTATTGTTCAACATGAATTTCACAAGGAGGGAATTGAATGGGATAGGTTCTTAGTTGAAAATGGTTTTAAAAGGAAAAATATCACATAGTTCATTACAGAGAATGTATTGCAAGTCACTACAAAAATGAGTCCAAATAATGCATCTAATGAAATAATGAATCCCATAGGAAAAGGATCAGAGGATGTACAAGAAATTCTTGGTTTCTCATTGGTG
>JASDQU010242870.1:7356-20582 GCA_032191745.1 Picea mariana
AAATGAATGGAATAATTATTCCATATAAATATTTATGATATGCATGTTTACCTTGATGATTGTTATGATGATGATGGTGTTATTTTAAGGGGGAGGGAAATTTAATATCATGATTTTGACCCATGGATTGTAATATGTAATAATAATAATAATATAATAATAATCTATTTTTAAGGTCACGACTATGCCACACCAAATTGGTGTATGAGACCCCCTTGTTTGTGGGACAAGGGACCCCCTCCGCCCAACGATTTGACTGGTAAAGTCTACAGGGGTATACATACCCTACCTCCCTGATCTGAATGTATTATTGTGTGAGGTGGTTTTAAGACTGGAGTCAATCCATATGGATTGAGTTGTAATGAACGCATGTTGTATTGTAAACATTCCTTATGTGGAGCTCAAAGAAAAATACCGAACAATGAATGCATATGGATCCCAATGGTGGGTTAGGTTAAAAATGTGATGGGTATATTTTCAATAATATGATCATGTATATATAAATGTGTGAATGAAAAGGAAAATACATAATACTATAATATCCACCAATGGTTGATTGAGAGGGAAACAAGGTAACTATGATACCATGAGAGCAGAAGAGGACTTAGGAAAGGGGGTTGTTGGGTGATTCAACCTTGTCATTGTTATTTAAAAGTACTATCCTTTCTTTCCCATGTTTCCTTATAGTCTTCACATCAATATTTGACTTGTGGATGTGTACTAAGTACAAGTGTCATAAATTTCACGTCCTTGAGAAAAGAGAGGTGTCTCGTGTAAGAAAATGTCTTTTTTTCCATGCATTCTACCATTATCAGTATTCTACAATTTTGGGAGAGAGGGAGGAGATAAGCTCCCAGGTTATGGGTATGTTTCTCCTTAGTTCTCATGGTTGTTATGGTTTTCATGGCTTGAATGATGAGGCTTTACCATGTGTTTTTGGTTAGAAAGATACCATAGAGGTTGGGGACGCTTGTTGTTGAAAATGTGGAAGAAGATGTGATGCAGGAGCATTGCCCACGTCAAGCGAGCTAGTTCGGAAGACAATGAACAGCTGGACAAGCCAGCCGAAATTTTTGAAAACACCTTGAAGTTGATGCACCAAATATTTAATGAGATCATTCAATGAAAGCAACTTTGAATAATGTAATCAGACCTTGAGCGCCCCGCTCTCGTCTGAAGTAGATAGGAAGGAATTTAAAGTAGTTAATGCAGGTAGCTAGAATTTAATTCTCAGATTAGACAGTCTTAGAGCGCAGGAGGGAAAATGGATATTGACACCCTCATTGTAGATGGTAACATTAGACTAGAAAGCATGGTTGTTGAAGTAGGAAGAGCATATAAGAGAAGCAGAGAGCTGTAGAAGAACACCCATGTACAGATATTGAATTAATAGAAGGAGTTGATTCAGATTCATGGTTTTGTGTTACTCTCTTTGTGTGTGTGTTGATGATGTGCTCATGAATGTTTGTTTCCTATTATGCATTTGCTTTGATATGCAGTGTATACGATTTCATGTGTTGAGATTGAAGTGAGAAGTGAAGAGGGAATGTGTTTCAATTGTTTCTCTATCTGAGCAAGGATTCCTGCAAGGAGTGCAGTTGAAGTTGTCCGCAAGGAGTGCGTTGACAGAAGGCTCAGATAGAGATAACTCTTGTTCTCGTTCACCCAGAAGTGAATTTGGGTTATAGAAGCCGTTCAAGGAGTGTGCAGGTAGAGGGAAGGCTTAGTTGTGGATCTAAGATAAGAATTGAAGGACTACTGCTACAGGTGTGCGCAGGGTCGAAGGAATCCAAGCACTTGAAGTGTTTGAAAATCTGTCGCAAGGAGTGCGTGCAAGGACCCTCTTTTGAGGTTTGAAGCTATGGGAAAGCTCAGGAGGAGTAAGACCTTCAAATATGTTGAAAGGTTGCATAGGAAATTCATGCTGTAGAGTAATTAGAACTGGCGTTGCAGGTTTGCAGCGCAAGAGGATAAGTTCAGGGAAGGACTCTTGGTTCCTTCATTGGAATCGCCAAAAAAAGGAGGAAATCGACGTTAGTATATTGTGGAGAGGATTCATGAAATCCCGCCAGCCGTCAGATCTGCCAGAGTCGTGAGGAGGTTACAGCTACATCTAGAATTTGAGATCAGAGAATTGTGAGCCGTCGGATAATTGCTGGGTTACCCGTCAACCATATGATTTGGCAGGAGTTGCACTGGGTTTAATTCCTAGTGAGCAAAGGGGAGAGTCCCAGAGAGGCATCGGGATATTGAGGCATCGGGGCTCTAGAAGTCAAGAAATCCGAGACCTTTTAAATCTCGAAATACCAGGGAAATCCTAGCCGTGGATCTCGGGCAGGACACGTGTCAGAAATCTGAAGAGAGTCGGGGTTCCTGGAGACAAAGAGAACATTGTATCAAGAACTGTGAAATAGTGAAACACGATTTCCCGAATAGTCATAAGAGTTGGCGAGGAGGACAGGTGTCACCCCACATTGGGGTTCAGAACTTAGAAAGTTCCGTGAACAAGTGCGTTTGGAATCGTGAATCTCCGAAACGCAATATCCCGACGGTTAAAGGTTTGTGGGCCACAGAAAAGTCGACAGTGGACATGTGGTACCCCACATCGGGGTTCAGAACTTAGAAGGTTCCGTGGACAATTTCATTTGGAATCGAGAATCTCCGAAACGCGATATCCCGATCACTAAGGGAGTGTGGGCCACATACGTCAGCGAGGAGGACAGGTGGCACACTGAATCAAGGTTCGAGAAAAGGTAAGTCCCGAAACTCATGCATTTGGATTCGTGAACTCACAAACTCTGAAATGATGATGGAGTACAGGTATTGAACGGTTGACCCGCGCATGCATTGGAGTATCGGTGTATCGGGGATAGGGAGTTGGTGAAGCGAATGGTTTGGAACATCGCTAGCGCTGAATTCCTGACAGGAGAAGTCTCGATAGGAGCAGGAAGAGGTCGGCATTGACCCACATTGGGTTTTGGGGAATTGTGAGACACAAAGCACGCGATCACAGGACTCGCGAAATCGCGAAGTCCGATTTCCCGATTTGAACAGGGAGATCTTTTGGAGGACTTCTATGGGTGCGGAAATTTCCTGATAGGGAAATAGAAGAAACTTGAGTTCTTTGGGCCAAGAAAGGAGGGAAGGTCCTTTGAGCAGACATGCCTAGAGGGCGCACCTGTGTCAAGTGGTATCAGAGCACAAGAAAGGATTCTTTTCTTTCTGTAGCAGAGAAGAAGAAAATTCACCATGCCGCCAAGGAGAGATAGACAATCACTCGATCCAGAGGATAGGGAAAACCTGAGAAGAAAGGGAAGGCAGATGGCAGATCCAGCTATGGAGAGACAGATACGTGAACTACGAGCCAGACTTGAAGATATGGAGACAATGCAAAGACACACAGCCAGTGCTGGGGATCTAAGTGACTTCGAAGGAGAAGTTGAAGCTGAACAAGAGGAAGAAGTTGCAACCAAGGATGCAACAAATGAACGATTAATCAAGGCCATTTCAAGGATGGGTGCAAAGGCGAAAATGGAAATTCCAGTTTATGAGGGAAATTTGGATGCAGAGGAGATTCTAGATTGGATTAGAGCTCTGGATACTTATTTTGACTATGAAGATGTCGAAGAGGACAAGAAGGTCAGACATGCTGTCACGAGGTTAAAGGGACACACAACATTGTGGTGGGACGAGCTACAAGCTGACAGATGCTACAAGGGCAAGCAAAAGATCAAAAGCTGGGACAGAATGATCGTGAAGCTGAAGGAAAAATTCATCCCGAGAGATTATCAAATGACTCTGTTCAGGAGGATGCAGAACCTGAGATAGAAGCTGATGACAGTTAAAGAATACACAGAGGAATTTTATAGAATGAACATTAGAGCAGGTCATCGGGAGAGCGATGATGAGAAGGTAGCCAGATATATGAATGGCCTGAGATATGATATCCAGGACGAGATGAGCATGAAGACCATTCGAACGGTGGAGGATTCTTATCAAATGGCTTTGAAAGAAGAAGAGAAGCTGAGCCGTAAACCGAGTCAGAGAGGCCGAGGCAGAAGTCAGCCCAGGGGAAAATCGGTTGCCCAGGAAAAATACCAGAAGCCCAAGGACGACTGGAAGAAACCTTAGACTCGAAATGAGAGAGGCGGAAGCTCACAGCGAGGGCAATACGTTGAGAAGATAGGACAACATACTGAGCCGAGAGGAGGGTATGATGATAAAAATATGTTTCCTCATACCAGAGGTAGAGGAAGAGGAAGAGGTGGAGTGATCACATGCTTCACATGTGGAAATAATGGGCACAAGTCTTACGAGTGTCCAGATAAAAAGAAGGATGGAGGAGAAGCTCATATCATCGAGGCACAGAGGCGAGATGTTGAAGAGGAAGATGCTGAAGGCGGAAGGTCACTGATGATGCGTAAAGTTCTCTTAACACCAAAGAAGGAGGTGGAGATCTCATCCCAAAGAAACAAACTTTTTAGGACTGCTTGCAAGACCAAGGACAGGGTATGCAAGGTCATTGTAGACAACAGGAGTATAGATATTCTCGTTTCGACCGAGATGGTAGAGAAACTGGAGCTGGAGATGATTGATCACCCGAGCCCGTATAGAGTTTCATGGCTACAAAAAGGACATCAGGTAAATGTCACTAAACAGTGTTTAGTTGAATTCAAGATAGGAGGATATAATGATAAAATTTTGTGTTATGTTATTCCTATGGATGTTTGTCATTTATTGCTGGGTAAACCATGGCAATATGGCAGAAATGTAATTCATGATGGGAGGATGAATACGTATACCTTAGATAAGAATGGGAGAACCCATTTGTTGCTTCCGATCAAGGATAAGGAAGTAAAAACAGAAGAAAGGAATACTGTACTTCTCATGAGTGGGAAGGAACTTCTCATTGAGGTGAAGAAGAAAGAAGAGCCGCAATTCTTTGTGGTCAGAAAATCGAGGATTGTTCTGACTAGCACAAGAATGGATGATCTACCAAAAGAAGTTCAGGAACTGCTGGAAGAGTTCGCTGATATAGTAGTGGACGAACTACCTTGTTCGTTGCCACCGATGAGGAGTGTGAGTCATCATATTGACCTCATACCAGGAGCCAGTTTTCCAAACAAATATGCGTACAGATTGACGCAGCAGGAGAATGAAGAAGTTAAAAGGCAAGTCCAGAAGTTGTTGGACACAGGTTTGGTTAGGGAAAGTTTGAGCTCGTGTGCTGTTCTGACAGTACTCAGTCCGAAGAAAGACGGAGGCTGGAGGATGTGTACCAATTCAAGGGTGATTAACAAGATAACTATCAGGTACATATTTCCATTGCCGAGGATGGATGATTTGATGGACTGCTTGAGCAGAGAAAAGTATTTTTCAAAGATTGATTTGAAAAGAGGATATCATCAGATTCGCATGAGGGAAGGTGATGAGTGGAAGACGACCTTCAAAACAAACGAAGGGTTGTATGAATGGCTAGTCATGCCATTTGGCTTGATGAATGCACTGAGTACCTTTATGAGATTGATGAACGAGGTCCTGAAGGAGTTCATCGGGAAATTTGTCATCGTGTATCTGGATGACATACTGATTTTCAGTAAGACGAAGGCTGAACATTTGAAGCATTTGACTATTGTGATGAAGAAGCTACAGTAGGAGAAGCTGTTGATAAACATGAAGAAATATTCATTCATGAAGACATAACTTATTTACTTGGGATTTGTTATTTCCGCAGATGAATTGAGGATGGATCCGGATAAGTTGGAGGTAATTAAAATTGGCCATCACCGAGGAACATATTTGAGGTGAGAAGTTTTCATGGATTGGCTAATTTCTACCGAAAATTCATCAGGAATTTCAGTGGAATTAGTGCAGCAATGATGGATACAGTGAAGAAAAGACATAAATCTTTTCACTGGACAAAAGAGGCTGAGAAGAGTTTCAATTTGTTGAAACGAAAGATTACGGAACAACCAATTTTGGTGTTGCCGGATTTTCGAAAGACATTCCAGGTGAAATGTGATGCAAGCGGATTTGCAATAGGAGCGGTCTTGAGTCAAGATGACAAGCCGATTGCATATTTTAGCGAGAAGCTGAATGAGGGGAAGGTGAAATACTCCACGTATGATAAGGAATTCTATGCCATCATCCAGGCATTGAAAAAGTGGAGGCACTATCTGATTCTGAAGGAATTTGTTTTGTATAGTGATAACCATGCATTAAAGTTTGTGACTCAATAGGAAAATTTGAATCAGAGGCATGTTAAATGGGTATAATACATGCAAAATTTCACTTTTGTGATTAAACATATTTTTGGTACTGCTAACAAAGTTGTTGATGCTTTGAGCAGGAAGTGTTTGCTATTGCAGGAGTTCAAAGTCAATACGTTAGGCTTTGATGATCTCAGGGACATGTACGCAGATGATCCAGACTTTAAGGAAGCGTATGAAGCAGCTGAGAACTCAGTTCTCAGAGATAGAAGCCAGTGGGTCGAATATATGATCCAGGAAGGATTGTTGTTCAGGGGCAATCAACTATGTATTCCGAATTGCTCCATGAGGGAGAATATGCTGAAAGAGAAACACAGTGGGGGATTGGCCGGACATTTCAGTCATGATAAGACATTCGCGAAGTTGAGAGAATCATAATTTTGGCCGAGGATGCGATCAGAGGTCAAAATATTTGTAGACAGGTGCAGAATTTGCCAACATTCGAAAGGAAGAAAGCAGAATGCGGGTTTTTATCAACCATTGCCTATACCCGAGAGGCCGTGGGATGACATTAGCATGGATTTCGTATTGGGATTGCCAAGGACGCAAAGGGGATTTGATTCAATCTTTGTGGTAGTGGATAGGTTTTCCAAGATGGCACATTTTATACCATGTCAGAAAACCAGTGACGCGACTCATATCATGAACCTCTTTTTCAAGGAAGTCATTCGACTTAACGGCTTACCCAAAAGCATAGTTTCGGATAGGGATACAAAATTCGTGGGACATTTATGGAGGACATTATGGAAGAAGATGGGAACTAACTTGATGTTTAGTTCAGCTTATCATCCTCAAATAGATGGACAGATGGAATCGGTGAACAAAAGTCTAGGAGACTTGCTGAGAAGCCTGGTGGTGGAACACCACAACCAGTGGGACAACATATTACCACAGGAAGAATTTTCTTATAATGATTCAGTGAACAGGAGCACATGCCAGAGTCCATTCCAGATTGTATATGGCATGCAGCCGAGAGGAATTTATGAATTGAGGGATTCAAAATAGATGGCGACTAGGAGCGCTAGTGCAGAAGAATTTGCAGAGGCGATGAAGGAACTTCACAGCCAGGTAAAGGGACGATTGTAGAATTCAAGTCAGGAGTATAAGCGCAGAGCAAATCAGCATAGAAGACAACTTCAATTTTAGGTTGGTGACTTAATTCTGGCGCATTTGAGAAAAGAGAGGTTCCCGAGAGGAACATACAATAAGTTGAAGATGAAGAAAATCGGGCCATGTAAGGTCTTGAAGAAAATTGGGAAAAATGCTTATGAGATTGAATTACCCGATGGGATCAGAATCCCTCTGATATTCAATGTCTCAGATTTATACCCATATAGAGCCGAGGAAGTGGGAACAAAAAGTGAACAACCAGAGGTTCAATGGCAAAAGCAGATGCCAGTTGCAGAAAAACCACAGATGGAGTGCATACTGGACAAGAGAGTCAGCAAGAAGACCAGGAGGAAAGAGTACTATGAATATTTGGTCAAGTGGAAGGACCATCTAGTGGAAGATGCCAGCTGGGAGAATGAAGCAGAGATCCAGAAGCATGAACAGACCATAAGGGAGCTCATGGACAGGAGCCCATGAAGTTTTTCAAGCGAGGGAGTATGATGCAGGAGCATCGCCCATGTCAAGCGAGCCAACGCGGAAGACAATGAACAACTGGACAAGCCAACCGAAATTTTTGAAAACACCTTGAAGTTGATGTGCCAAATATTTAATGAGATCATTCAATGAAAGCGCCTTTGAATAATGTAATCATACCTTGAGCACCCCGCTCTCGTCTGAAGTAGATAGGAAGGCATTTAAAGTAGTTAATGCAGGTAGCTAGAATTTAATTCTCAGATTAGACAGTCTTAGAGCGCAGGAGGGAAAATGGATATTGACACCCTCATTGTAGATGGTAACATTAGACTAGAAAGCATGGTTGTTGAAGCAGGAAGAGCATAGAAGAGAAGCAGAGATATGTAGAAGAACACCCATGTATAGATCTTGAATTAATAGAAGGAGTTGATTCAGATTCATGGTTTTGTGTTACTCTGTGTGTGTGTGTTGATGATGTGCTCATGAATGTTTGTTTCTTGTTATGCATTTTCTTTGATATGCAGTGTATAGGATTTCATGTCTTGAGATTGAAGTCTGAAGTGAAGAGGGAATGAGTTTCAATTATTTCTCTGTCTGAGCAATTATTCCTGCAAGGAGTGCAGTTGAAGTTGTCCGCAAGGAGTGCGTTGACAGAAGGCTCAGATAGAGATAACTCTTGTTCTCGTTCACCCAGAAATGAATTTGGGTTATAGAAGCCGTGCAAGGAGTGTGTAGGTAGAGGGAAGGCTCAGTTGTGGATCTGAGCTAAGAATTGAAGGACTACTGCTGCAAGTGTGCGTAGGGTCGAAGGAATCCAAGCACTTGAAGTGTTTGAAAATCTGCCGCAAGGAGTGAGTGCAAGGACCCTTTTTTGAGGTTTGAAGCTGTGGGAAAGCTCAGGAGGAGTAAGACCTTCAAATCTGTTGAAGGGTTGCATAGGAAATTCATGTTGTAGAGTAATTAGAACTGGCGTCGCAGGTTTGCAACGCAAGAGGATAAGTTCAGGGAAGGACTCTTGGTTCCTTCGTTGGAATTGCCAAAAAAAGGAGGAAATCGACGGTCAGGATCTTATGGAGAGGATTCGTGAAATCTTGTCAGCCTTCAGATCTGCCAGAGTCACGAGGAGGTTATGGATACAACTGGAATTTGAGCTCAGAGAATTGTGAGCCGTCAGATCATTGCTGGGTTACCCGTCAACCATCTGATTTGGCAGGAGTTGCACTAGGTTTAAGTCCTAGTGAGCAGAGGGGAGAGTCCCGGAGAGGCATCGAGATATTGAGGCATTGGGGCTCCAGAAGTCAAGAAATCCGAGACCTTTTAAATCTTGAAATACCGAGGAAATCCTAGCCATGGATCTCGGGCAGGACACATGTCAGGAATCCGAAGAGAGTCGGGGTTCGGCACTTTAGGGTTCCTGGAGACAAAGAGAATGTTGTCTCAAGAACTGCGAAATCGCGAAACGTGATTTCTTGAATAGTCACAAGATTTGGCGAGGAGGACAGGTGTCACCCCACATTGGGGTTCGGAACTTAGAAAGTTCCGTGAACAAGTGCGTTTGGAATCGTGAATCTCTGAAACGCGATATCTCGACGGTTAAAGGTTTGTGGGCCACAAAAGAGTCGACAGTGGACAGGTGGTACCCCACATCGGGGTTAGAAACTTAGAAGGTTTCGTGGACAATTGCATTTGGAATCATGAATCTTCAAAACGTGATATCCCGATCACTAAGGGAGTGTGGGACATAGGCGTCAGTGAGGAGGACAGGTGGCGCACTAAATTGGGGTTCGGGAAAAGGTAAGTCTCAGAACTCATGCATTTGGATTCGCGAACTCCGAAATGTCGATGGAGTACAGGTATTGAACGGTTGACTTGCGCATGCATTGGAGTATCGGTGTATCGAGGATCGGGGGTCGGTGAAGCGAATGGTTTGGAACAACGCTAGCGCCGAATTCCCGACAGGAGAAGTCCCGATAGGAGCGGGAAGAGGTCAACATTGACCCACATTGGGTTTTAGGGAATCGTGAGACACAAAGTGCACGCCCACAGGATTCGCGAAATTGCAAAGTCCGATTTCCCGATTTGAACAAGGAGATCTTTTGGAGGACTTCTGTGGGTGCGGAAATTTCTCGATAGGGAAATAGAAGAACCTTGAGTTGTTCGGGCCAAGAAAGGAGGGAAGGTCCTGTGAGCGGACATGCCTGGAGGGCATGCCTGCATCAAGATGGGATGGTTGGAGAGAGATTCCATGCATATAATGTCCACAGTAGATGAGGAAATAACTTTAGACCTATAACCATGTTATTTTTTCTCATTGACTACCTTGAGGTTGAGTGTTTTATGTCCTAGTTTATTACCAAAAGAAAGACAATAGATTGGGATTTTTTTTACTCACTTTGAAGAGCATTGGAAGGGAAGAATACCATCAGGGATTGTTGATCAAAGAAAGAGGAGGTCTTCCTCGTGTTGCGTGGGGAAGTGGAAGAGAGTGCCATGGCTAGTTTGATAGTTGGACCTAGAGATATTTGTAGTCAGAAGACGACTTTTCATGAGAATAATGGTTTGGAATAAGAGAGAATACAACCCCCTAGGAGATTCCTTCTCCTTGGTGGTATCATAGTATAGTTTGGAGGTAGAATACTTAGCTAATTCCTACATCTAGGTGGAAATCACTCCTTAACAATAAGTTTGGTTGACATGGATTTATCTCTAGATAAGTATTATTGATTGTCTTCTTCTGAAACACTTTTTAATTGTGTTAATGCATTGAATTTAATGGGTAATGAAATAATTTAGAATGTGCATTGTTATTTATGTTATTGTTTTATATTTTCATATAAATTCTATAATTTATTGTCGTGAGAGGTTAAATATCATGTCATAGGTGGTCAATGAGGCTAAGAAATCCCGTGGGTAGTGCTATATAGCCAAGGAATGTATTCAGGGATGCTACAGAGTGGTATCGTGGAAATTTGAATTTTTTGGGAGTGTCCCATCACCTCAGTAGATGTATAGATGTGGTTGACTATGTTATAATGAGACTAGCCTAATATAGACCATTTTCCATCTCATTCCCCTCCCTATTAACATGGTGAATAATATATGATTAAAATTTGAAGTGATATCTTGAATTTACTCGAACATGGGCCTTAACACAAAATTTTCTAAAGCATTTAACCCTTGATCCATTTTTTTTAACCAAAAAATATGGTTGCGTTGAAGCTAGCAATGATAACATTCTACAGAGTTCATAAATTGCAATAGAACTATACATATTTCTAGAGTAGAAACTACAATCAGTAATGCCTCCTCCAAATAGGAGTTTCATGCTTTTCTACTAGTGGCTTGGTTAACATATTGAAACAAAATACAAACAACTCAAACATGTTAGGTTGAACTTAAGTCGACGAAAGAGTCAAAGTTGTTAGGTAAACAGTGGTGGTTTTAGGAACATGGTTTTCATAGCCCGTGGATTACATGTAATGAAAGAATTTAAAGGGCTGGTGATACTTCATTGTAATGTGTCGAGAGTTGAGCAACAAAGGCTCTCTTGGTCAGGGATAGGAGGTTGGTTGGCTTGGTTCGGATTGGTCAAGGGAAATAATAGATCTATTGTTGGCCCATTTTTCTTGTAAGGGTTTTCTAGGATAAATATCGTGTGATTTATGTGTGCATGTTGCTATGATCTTAGTATTTTTTTCTCTCTCATATTTTTATTTCCTAACAAATGGTATTCAAGTGATGGTGAGTTGTTGCATGAGACTATCATGAATACATTCAAGTGGATTAAAAATTGAGTGTGTACAGATAAAGAAGCATGGAGTTGTGAGCATGAAGGTGGATCTACTACCTCAATGCAGATTTGGAACCCAAGGGTTTGAAAGTAGTATGAGGTTAAGTGCAAGGGTTTTGTCTGGGATGAAACCTTGCTTGATGAGCATGTGGAGGAATAAATGGTAATGGAGAAAATGATGGACCATGGAGAGTGAGAGTGTGAGTTTAGTCGTGATGGAAAATTATTCAAGAAAATGAAAGATGTAGGTGGAGGTCAAAGCAATGGAAAGGCGAGAGGATGGAGGCATAAGTGTCGAGATAACACCAATGAAAAAAAATAATTAAAATTTTAATGGAGTTGAATGTGAATGGGCATATGACTATAAAAGCTGGTTAGCCATGCATACCTTGGGTTTGAAATTTCATTGGTAAAGTCTAGACGTAGACCTAGGTGATTAAGGGGGGGGGGGGCATGTGAGATTCTTGGATACCCTGAATTTAAGAGAACTTTGGTCGGATTTGGTCATGGGAAACCCCAACTCAAGTTTAAAGGGGGCAATGTTAGGTTAAACTTGTTGAATAAATTATTGTCATTGATGTCAAAGGTAAGCATTCAAATATAAATACACAAAGGAAAGGAGGCTTTAAGAAATACAAAGTAGAAGTGGATTAAATATGAAGTTACATGAAAGTGGATTAAACATGAATTTATGTGAAAGTGGATTAAAAAGTAAAAGTGAATTAAAAAGTGAAAATGGAATAGAAGTGAACATAGTATTTGTCCATGGTTTTAAAACCCATGGTATGTTGAAAAGTAAATTAAAAAAAAAAAAATTATTCATGTATTTAATAAAGGTCATGTCTTTTCAAATGTACATGACTTTTCATGTAGATTTAATGGTAAAGTATAAAAGGAGAAGAGGATTGTGATAAATTGGTGTGGGTGAAGAGTGGAAATGTAATATTTACATATGAGAATATAATATGAGAAAAGATTAAATATTATTTAAAAGGAGAGAGTGATGAAGTATGTGATGATCCAACTAATAGATCTAATGAAAGTAGAAGGAGTGAACATCGAGCATATCTGAAAAAATAAAAAGGAGTGAGTGTCAAGACGATCTGGTTAAATCAAAAGTAAAGAACACAGAGTATATTTGGTGAAGACATAAGCAGTAAGAAGACCAATGAAGGAAATGCATATGAAGAACTTGTAAACTTGTAAGTAGGTTGGTGCCTACAAAAAAAACAACTATGGGGATTGGTGTCTTCAGTAGGTCAGTGCCTACAGATAAAAGAGAGGATAAATGTCTCTAGTAGGTCAGTTCCTACAAACAGTAGATGGGATCAATGTCTCCAATAGGTTGGTGCCTACAAACAACAGAGGGGATTAGTGTCTCCATTAGGTCGGTTCTTACAAACAACATAGGGGATTGGTGTCTCTGATAGTTTGGTGCCTACAAACAACAGAGGGGATCTATGTCTCTAGTATTTTGGTTCCTACAAAAAATTGTAATAGTAGGTTGGTGCCTACAAATTTATCAAAATAAGTTTTTGTGGTTTTCTCCAGAAAGGATTTCCATGCAAAATATTGTGTCTTCT
>JASDQU010242870.1:61702-73281 GCA_032191745.1 Picea mariana
GTAAATAAATAGCTCCAATTTTTTTTACTCAAAGAGTATCAAAATAGATGACAAATTATAATAACTCATTTCAAATCATGGATGTGAAGCCTTGACAAATATTAGATTTATGATGTATGATGTCTCTCTAGCTTTCATGCAAACTTAAAAGCTACCCATGAAACATATTCATACTAATATAATAATAATAAGATGGCTTCTTTGTAATGAACTTAAATGTGAAATCATAACTAACTTTAATACAATAATAATAAGAGGGCTTATGTGTAATGAACTTAAATGTGAAATCATAACTAACTTTTACATGTATGAATGAGATAACATATTCATACTAATATAACAAGTGTTGTATGTCAGCGTAGTCCTTGCCAGGTTGAATTGGGAATAAATGCACAGGGATGGGGAAAAATTAGCGGAGGCAGATGGAAACTGCAGCGGAGATGTGGCAAGCAACATGAAGCACAGGTGGTATCCATGCATTAAATGACACGTGGCTTGTAGAGTACCATTTATTTTTTGAAACTGTATAATCCATTTTTCTATGTTCAAAATTTCTGTTCTTTCCAGTAGTGTGACTTGCTATGTTCGAAATTTATGTTCCTACCTTGCATGTTTTATCTCTTCAATGTATACTTTCACCTGGTTAGAGTTAAGTACAATTTCCATAGACCATATGGCATGTCTGTCTATATATGTGCCAGGACAAAAAAATTTATATGCATAGCAGGAGAAAAATATATGCATGAGAAAAAGATAATTCAAATTAAATAAACACAATTTCTTGACATTCAACATAGTTGAAGACAAAAATTTACGGGCACATAAATATAAAAGGAGATAAAAAATTAGTTTTATTTGAAATATATCAAAAAATAATATTGTTTGTTACATATTCTTGGAAATTTAAATGTGTTTGTCATATAGACTGGGATTGGGGCTCCTGCAGACCATAAGAGATACATGTACAAGAAATAGGACTATGGAAAGAAGAAGTGGGCGACAGTAGAGTGTAATACCTGAAAAGAAGAAATTGGAAGGTATCAATCTTTGGCCAGGCATTTCTATTTAAAAAGGTAGAATAATTGGATTGATAAACAAAGCAAGACATGATCGGTATAGACTTATAGTGATGGTACATATCACCCCTTTTGCTATTTTCTTGTTGATTCCTTTTTATTGTTGTCGTCGATGACTACTGGAATCATACCAACTTCCTGTTGCCTTTCGTCAGTGACCTGCTTCAATTCCCTTTCAACCCATTCTTCAATGTAGCTTCTCAAGGGGGCGACGTTGATCTCATTTTGGATTTTTAATTTGAAAATTTCCTTTGAAAATTACCTTAGATCGATAGAAAGATTATGCAGAGCCTGATCAATTTCTTCATTCTGTATCGAATAGTTGACTAGACAGTTCTCCACATCATCTTCACCATATTCAAGTATGATGTAAAAATTTTCTAAAGACAACTCCTTAAAAATATCAACTTTTTTATCAAAGGATTGCTTAGTTAATGGCAAGGAGTTGACGATTAAATTGGGGTCTTGGACCTCATTGGTCCTTCCATCTAATTCTATTTTGGTCATCTTTGTGAATAATTCTTTTTTCTTTGATATGGCTTGTTCACTTGATTGGACAATGAGATGCAGGTTCTTCACTTTCTCTTTCCAGCATGCATTTAATTGAGTGATCTGATTTTTGGAGGGGAGATCTTGTTGTCATCTTCTAGTTTCTGTCATGTTGCTGACATGGGTGCCAAAAGGAAGGACCATGTATAAATAGAAACGTTCTTCATTTTTTAAATCCACTTGCAAATGTTCGAGAAAAGTATGTGCCCTCATTCCAAGGGAAGCCATACTTTGTGATGTTTCCCATGCCTCAGTAATCAGTTCCATTATTTTCTTGATATTATTCTCCACGTATCCTCTACACGATGCGAGGAGGTTGCAGGATCCTTTTAACTTGGCGACAGGGTTGGAAGGCATGGCTATTGCTAAAGGAATTGAAAGCAATGACATAGGAATAAAAGCTTCCTCCAATTCCTTGACTCGGTCCTTCAGTCTAGAATTCTCGGCCTCAATGCCTCCAATGGAATCATCAAGAGCATCTCCGTTTGCTCTGTAAAGTCGAGATATTTGGGATGACTGCATGTTCACAAGGTTAAACTATGAATGGGATTTTCCTTTCTTATTTTTTACATATCTCTTTTCAATAATTAATTTTTTAGATTTGCTGTAAAAAACAACGCTCTGGAACATGAAGGATTCATCTTCATAAAAAAATTTGGTATCAGCTATGTCCATTGGATGACTATGTTGGGTCGCATCTTCGATTTGATCAAGGTTGCAGAATACACTATCCAAATAAGTCTCAAGCTCCATGCTCTCACTCTCAATTTCAGGCTCTTTCACCTTCCCTACAATTTTTTTTCTCTTCTTCTCCATGGGAAGCTTGTGAAAACTATCAATTTTACGGTCAGGAGGGTTGTTATCTCCTCTTCCATTTGAATAATTCTAGGTTGCTTTCTTGCTATGGTGGGCCATTGGAGTGATTCTTTGGTATGTCGTACTTTTGGGAGTGTTATCCGCCGATTGAACACTCTTCTCATCAAGGCCTTTCCCCTATTGCTTGTACAATTCAGTGGTGCTTTGCAGTGTATCTAGGTCATCGACATCAGAAGTAGGAGCGTTGTCACCAGTGTCTATGTTTTCGCTCAAGTGTTTCTGGAAAAAATATTTTTCAAGGTCAAGTGTAAGTAAATGTTCTATTTTGTTTTTATTAGAGTCGAACCCTCTTAGGCTTTCAACATATCTTAGGTTCAAGTTGTTGAAATGGGCTACGAATTCGTCAATTTTGCTGACGTTCCTCAAGATGAAGTCCCCAACTTTCCAAGGCAAAGGAATTAACTGTTTTTTTCTCTTTTCATGGAATATATGCAACCAATAGTTGTATTATGATGCAGACTCCCTACCTCAGCAGGGTTTCGCTGACCTCTCGGTCTCTGGATCGATCTTCTTCTAAGCCGAAATGGCTCTTCAGGCTATTGCTGAAACCCTTTGAACGAATCCACAGGTCCCTTTCTCCTCTAGCATAGGCCTTGAGAAAACCTATGCACATGCTCAACTTTCGACGCTATTCTCTATTCTGAACCAACACACCTTTCACGTTTTGGGGTTTTGTGACTCTTGCATGTGAGTTCTCCCAAGCTCCTTGTCCTTCCAACTCCCGGTATCCAAAATGTCGAAAAGGGATTAACGACAAAGTGCTACCGGCCTTTCGTGATTCCCGCTGCAACGATTTTTGGTCCTTCAAACTCCCGGGTCCCAGAATGTCGAAATCTACCTGTGACCACAGTCCACTTTTCGAGATTTCACAATTCTAGCTGTAAACGGTTCTTTGTCCTTAAACCTCTAGGGTCCCGAAATGCCGAAATACTACCCCTTGAGAGAACCTTTCCGTGTTTTCCTCGAACCTTGACCACTCACCACGTGTCTCCTTGATGAACGGTCATAATGATTTCGCAATTTCGTGAGCTGGGGCTTCTTGTCTCATGACTCCTTCTCCTTGAACTCCTGGTGTCTGAAACACCGAAAAGGGCTTGGATCTTTGACACCTGTCCTCCAAAATGGATGGCCCCGATGCTTTTGGGACTTGACGAGTCCTCTTCTTTCTGCTATTACGAGGATTAAACCCCTCGCACCTCCCTCTGGATCCAACGCCTATCAATCCTTGGTGCTAGATTTGACGGCCCAAATCCTTTTTCCTGTGCACCTCCCAGGGACTCAACCCTATGCACGTATCCTTGATCCAACATCTCTCAGGCCACAACACTCCAGATCCTATGACTGGTGCAATTTCGAGAACTAGGAGTTTGCAATGCAGCGACTCCAAAATCCCTTGCTGCTCCAAACCCCAGACTTCAAAATAGCGAAATTCGAGCATGAGATTTTGGGATTTTGTGAACTGAGAGTTCGTGATGCAGCGACCCCAAAATCCCTTTTCGCTCCAAATCCTGAACTCTGAAATAGAGAAATTCAACGCCTTAGAGTGTTGGAAGTTTCAGCTGCTCTCCTGTGCGACCTCCTAGAGGTTAAACTCTGTGCACCTTCGCCTGATCCAATGGTTGTCGGGTATTGGCACTAGATCTGACGGTTTAGATCTGTCTTCCTTGCGCGCTCTCCTCCTGAGATTTGTCAACTCAGAAACCTCGAAGGTTTTATATGTGCGTGTTCTTCTCGTGCTTTCTCTTATGAGCTTATGGAATTAGAACAAGTCCATTCTCGTACACTCCTGGTGCTGTTGAGATTTCGAATAACTCAATTAAAAGTATTTCTTGAAAAGAAATGCTTCACACCCTCATGGCGTTCTTCTGCTCGATTCACACCTTGTAGAGCTTACAGAGTATTTGGCAACTCTGTGAGTGTCTTCTCTTCGAAAATTCCCTTTCCTCAGAACTCGAAATAAGGTTCTTTGGTGCACTCTATGCACTCGCTCAATGCGCTCTTGGCAGAGCTCTATAGGACCTTCAACATTTTTGCCTTCCCTGAACTCGAAACATAGTTCCTTCCTCTGCACTCCTTGCACCTCTGCTGATGAAGGTTCAACGTTATCCCTCTTGAGCTTTCTTGAGGTTACCTCACCTTTGTCAATGCACACCTTACGGACTATGTGCTCTCCTTGCACTCGGAAACTCCAAGACAAGAAGAAATTGAAACTTATGCAATGCTTCACCAGTTATTCATTTAAAACATGAAATGCATAAAAACATGTAAACGTCAAACACACAGTGTGCAGGAAAAATTGCTTTTCTATTAATCTGCACGTCTATACAAATGTTTACAAAGGCTAGACTGTAACAAGTCTCATCTCTCTCTCTCGATACCTCTCTGCTCTGGTCTCTCCTCCTAACTCTCTACTCTAATTTCTTAATTACAAAAATGAGGGCTCCCATGAGCTTATCCTCAACCACCGTCTCTGAGATATCACTATCATTGAGTGGCTCCTATGGCTACATTACATAAATGGATGTCGCAAACCTGACTGATCTGGACTTAGCTATAGGTAACCATTAAAGAAAACCTCAACCACTACCTATACAAAGGTGTGGTCTGACATTAAAAGCCTTACAACATTTATTGAAATTTCGAATTTCAAAATTGAGAGGGCTGGACCTCTCCCTTTGTCCATTAAATGCATGCTAGATGTGCTGGCTGGCGCACACTGCTGACATGGAGCGATGCTTCTGCATCATACTCCTTAGTTGGAAAAATCATGATCTCCTGATCATGAGCTCCTCTTCTCCAGTGTTGAAATCCACATGGATCCCAAACTTTCCCTTGGAGCTGTCCATCTGCTCCTCTGCTTCGCTATTGTTGCTGCTGCTGCCCTACTTCTCTTGTAGGCTTCCTTCTGCTAAGATTTCCTTTGCTGAATGCTTCTTGTGCTGACCTCAACATTAGCCTTATGATCTCCTCAATCACCTCATCTAGTTGCTCCCATGGCTGGCTCTTCGTATGTAGTCTTCTCTGCTGCACTTCTGTCTTCTCAATGGGTAGATTTGCTCGATATCCCTTGATGTCTTCATCTCCCATGGCTTTAGATTGCCACTCTGCTGCAGACTCCAGTTCTGCAGTCTCTTGTTGACTGACTTGCTGCTCAGTCACTTCTCCTTCGTACAGCTTGACTGTCATCTCTCCTTGTGTTGGCTCACGTCCAACTTCTCCCAGCCGCTCCTGGGGCTGGTATGTTCCTCTACCTTCTTCCAACTTGGCTTGTTGGATGTGAAAACGTTGCACCATCACCCTCTTCTATAGGGATTCCAATTCTTGATACAGATTAACAAATTCTGTGCTATCTGCTTCCTCTTCTGCTACAGGCTCCAGTGTTGCAGTCACCTCTGTTTCATCTTCTTGGATGAAAATTTTGAGCCATTCTTCTGAATGCTCTTTTCTTTCTATTGGGGTAGACATCAGTGTCTTCTCCATTTCTTCCTTCATGATAGTTTCTGTTGGCTTTCCTCCTGCCGTTGCTGCATCTGCAACACGTGCTCTGTCCTCAATTGGGCTGCTTGGTAGGAACACCTCTATTCCCCCAATGATCATAATTCTCTTCTGATTCTCTTCTGTCAACACTCCTTGCTGATCTGAACTCTCCTCTGAGTTCATGAGACTTTCAGATAGTCTCGTCTCTTTCCCCTTGCCCACTTGGCAATTTGGGAATTTTCTGCTGCCCACCTGGCAGTCTATGAGATCATCTGATCCCATTTCATTTCCCACTTGGCAATCTGAACTTTCACCACTGCCCCCTTGGAAGTACGTGATACCTTCCACTGATCTCTTTCCATTTCCCATCTGGCAACTTGAAAGTCCACTTCTACCCTCCTGACAGTTTATGAGATATCAAACTGATCCCTCTTCCTCATCACTGAGGGTTTCTCCAACTTCTGGCTCACAGATGCAAACCAACTCTGTGTCACTGAGGCTTTCAACATACCTCAGCCACTTCCTCAACTCTTGTTGTTGTTTCCTGGCCAACAAAGTTTGAACATGCCATTTGGCTTTACTATTCAAAGGCCATTCGTACCTCCAGTGTACTTTTTCCTCTTGTTGCATATTCAATGTCAGCTGTTCCATTCTCACTCTTATCTCAGTGAGTTCCTTGTCAATCTCAACCTTTCTCTTCATTTTTTGGTGATCCTCTCTTTGACCATGCTTATGGACTTCAGTAGCCATTTCCATCTTTCACATGCCCTCCTGGCAAGCGTATGGATCACTCTACACTTGAGAGCATCTCCATGTCCTCCCATAACTCGCCTAGCTATCTATCATTTGTTGCACACCTTGCAATAATCACCACAAATCTTTAACACCCTGCTTCTTTCATCTGGTGTATACAGATGAATCTCTGCTTCTGATTCCACTTGATGTTACCAGAATTTCTCCCACCGTCTCTCTTTTTTCTGTGAACAAAGTAACGGTCTCCTTTTTCTCTTTTTTTTAAAATCTATAGACAAAAATATGCTCTGATACCAATTGATGGTATCAGACTATATCCCCTCACACTCCTCCTTTTGTCTGCGATCTACAAACAAAAAAAAATATTGGCTCTGATACCACTTGATGGTTTGTATTAGAGTATTTTCTTTATCTACTCTGCCTCCCTCTGCCTGTAGTCTACAGACAGAAAGTGGCTCTGATACCACTTGATGTAGACCCCCTACCTCATAAGGGTTCCCCTAACCTCCCGGTCTCTGGATCGATCTTCTTCTGAGATGAAATGGCTCTTCGGGCTCCTGCTAGAACCCTTTGGATGAATCCATAGGTCCCTTTCTCCATTGTCACAGGCCTTGAGAAAACCTATGCATGCGCTCAGCTTTCGATGCTCTTCTATGTTCTGAACCAACACACCTTTCGCGTTTCGGGGTTTCGGGACTCTTGCATGTGATCTCTCCCAGGCTCCTTGTCCTTCCAACTCCTGGTATCCGAAACACCGAAAAGGTCTTAACGACAAAGTGCTACCGGCCTTTCATGATTCGGAAATTCGCGATTCCCACTGCAACGATTTTTGGTCCTTCAAACTCCCGTGTCCTGGAATTCCGAAATGTACCTATGACCATGGTCCACTTTTTGGGATTTTGAAATTCAATATTTTGCGATTCTGGCTGCAGACGGTTCTTGGTCCTTCAACCTCTGAGGTCCAGAAATTCCAAAATACTACCCCTTGAGAGAACCTTTCAGAGTTTTCCTTGAACCTTGACCACTCACCACGTGTCACCTTGATGAACGGTCCTGATGCTTTCGCAATTTCATGAGCTGGGGCTTCTTGTCTCACTACTCCTTCTCCACGAACTCTCGGTCTCTGAAACACCAAAAAGGGCTTGGATCTTTGACACCTTTCCTCCAAAATGGATGGCCCCAATGCTTTCAGGACTTGATGAGTCCTCGTCCCTTTGTTGTTATGAGAATTAAACCCCTTGCACCTCCCTTTGGATCTGACGACTATTGGTCCTTGGCGCTAGATATAACGGCCCAGATCCTTTTTCCTGTGCACCTCCCAGGGACTCAACTCTGTGCACGTATCCTTGATCTAGCGGCTCTCAAGTCACCATGCTCCAGATTCGACGGTTGGCACAATTTCGTGAACCAGGAGTTCGCGATGCAACGACTCCAAAATCCCTTGCCGCTCCAAACCCCAGACTTCGAAATGGCGAAATTTGGGCGTGATATTTTGGGATTTCGCAAATCGGGAGTTCGCAATGCAGCAACCCCAAAATCCCTTGCCACTCCAAATCCTGAACTCCGAAATAGATAAATTCAACGCCTTAGAGTGTTGGAAGTTTCAGCTTCTCTTCCACGCGACCTCCTAGAGCTTAAACTCTATGCACCTTCACTTGATCCAATGGTTGTCGGGTATTGGTGCTAGATCTAACGGTTCAAATCTGTCTTCCTTGCGCGCTCTCCTCCTGAGCTTTGTCAACTCAGAAACCTCGAAGGTTTTATCTGTGCATGTTCTTCTCGTGCTTTCTGTTCTAAGCTTATGGACTTAGAACAAGTCCATTCTTGTACACTCCTGGTGTTGTTGAGATTTCGAATAACTCAATTCAAAGTATTTCTTGAAAATAAATGCTTCACGCCCTCCTGGCGTTCTTTTGCTCGATGCACACCTTGTAGATCTTACAGAGTATTCAAAAACTTTGTGAGTGTCTTCTCTTCGACACTTCCCTTTCCTCATAACTCGAAATAGGGTTCTTTGGTGCACTCTATGCACTCACTCAATGCCCTTTTGGCAGAGCTCTACAGAACCTTCAGTAGTTCTGCCTTCCCTAAACTCGAAACAGAGTTCCTTTTTGTGCACTCCTTGCACCTCTGCTGATGAAGGTTCAACGTTATCCCTCTTGAGATTTCCTAAGGTTACCTCACCTCTGTCAACGCACACCTTGTGAACTATGTGCACTCCTTGCACTCAGAAACTCCAATATAGGAAGATATTGAAACTTATGCAATGCTTCACCAATTATGAATTTAAAACATGAAATGCATAAAAACATGTAAACGTCAAACACACAGTGTGCATGAAACATTGATTTTCTATTAATCTATATGTCTATACAAATGTTTACAAAGGATGGACTGTAACAAGTCTCAACTCTCTCTCGAGACCTCTCTTCTCTGGTCTCTCCTCCTAACTCTCTACTCTAATTTCTTAATTACAAAAATGAGGGCTCCCATGAGCTTATCCTCAACCACCGTCTCTGAGCTATCGCTATCACCGAGCGGCTCCTACGTCTACATTACATAAATGGATGTCACAGACCTGATTGATCTGGACTTAGATGCAGGTAACCATTAAAGGAAACCTCAACCTCCACCTGTACAAAGGCGTGGTCTGGCATTAAAAGCCTTACAACATTTATTGAAATTTCGAATTTCAAAATTGAGAGGGATGCACCTCTCCCTTTCTCCATTAAATGCGTTTTGGATGTGCTGGTTGGCTGGCACGCTGTTGACATGGAGCGATGCTCCTGCATCATATTGCCTTTCTATTTCTATAACAAACATTGTGTCTGTAATGTGACATGGAAGGAGAGAAGGTTTTTCCTTAGAGCCAAAAATCCTTATCACATTGTAATTATCCATTTGTTCAAGTGACCCCTTCTTATCGAAAAACTTGGTTTCCTGGTTAGATATGCGGGGAGCATATTCTCCTGACAATAAAACTTTGAAAACAGAGACAGAGCCATTAAAAACCTCGTAAAAATAGTGGGAGGCCTTGTGCTTCCACAAAGCCTAGTACCATAAGGTTACTGGGTCGAATTCCCAGTTTATCTTCTTGGACAGAGACAATTTTGGAAACTGACAGCAATGTGCTATTGCAAAAACCAAGTAGGATGACATATACAATTTCTTCTCCTTTTTTAAGCTTGACAATTGGGAAAAAATTTCATGGGAAATTATCTTCCCCCAATAAAAAATGGCTTGTTCCTTGACTATGAAATACAAAATATAAAGAACCATGTGGGAAATAGTTGTTGTGGATTCTTGTCCCGTTATTCTTGTAAATAGCCAAGCAATTTCCCGAAATGGATTTCTAAATGAACTAACCTACAAGTTTGTGATATCTTTAGGAACTACCATCGGGTCTTCCAGGAACTCGGACAAGAGGTCCAACTCGTTATTATGATTTCTTAGGAACTACTTGGAGTCTTCTCCTCTGAACATCAATGTTGTCTCTGACAATATTAACATTTGGCGGAAGACTTGAGGTGACAAAGAAACAAAAGAGTGGTCCCACAGTGGAATAATTATTTGGCCTGAAATATATTTATCGACGCACCAAGAGACCAGCTCCTTACAGTCAAAAACTTCAGGGACACAGCCTGCACGAGAAATCCCAAAGGTCCAAATTATTTCGTTCTGGGCGGAAGGGGACGAGTAGTAAGAATATGCCCTGGACCACTGGAAGTTTTGGTCCTCACACATGAATATGTTCACTGTATCTCCATAGAACTGCTGTTGAGCTGGTGCCATAAGTTTATGAGAACATTTGTTCTCTCCAGACGATGCTTGAAATGAACAGTTGGAGGGGATAATATAACCCTCTGCAAATGTTGGTTCAATGCGTGTGAATGGGAAATCTCCTTGAGCCTTTCACTCATTAATGACAATCTCTATGGGTGTTGCATGATGAGTTGTTAGCAGTAAAGCTTACTTATTGCATACTTAGAAGTGCAAAGGTGGTGGGTACGGCGAAGAGAAATTAAGCATTAGAGGTTTTGTGAATGCGCCAACCCGATGATGTGCGAACAACATTCAATGATGTTTGAAATTAACACTCGGAAGGGATAATATAATCCTCCACAAATCTTGGTTTAATGAATATTAATGGGACATCTCCTCAAGCCTTTCGCTCATTAATGACAATCTATACGGTTCCTACATGATGAGTTGTTAGCATTAAATCTTACTAATTGCATGTTTAGAAATAAGACCTTATATATATGTGTGTGTGTGTGTGTGTGTTTTTATAAACAAATTTTTATTATAAACAAGTGCGAAGGTGACGGAGACAGGGAAGAGAAAGTAAGGAATGGCCAAGTATGAAAAGCGATTGGATGGGTTTCAAAATAGGGTTACAGGAGATACTTAGGAGAGGTGAGTGTCTGATGGTCAAATTGTTTGTCTCGAAATTTTTGACTGCAAAATGCATAAAATGGAAGAAGGCATGATGGGGAAGTTCAGCGGACGGTTTGTATATTTGCGGAATTATGGGAAAGTGGCTAAGTCTGGAATAGGGAAACGGTCGGTCAGACTCGTTTTTGGAATTAAGGATTGAATATTTCGTGAACGGGCCAGCCCAACGATGCGCATACGACATTCCATGATGTTTGAAATTAATAGTCGGAAGAGATAAAATATGCCCCCAGAAATCTTGGTTTAATGTGTATTAATGGGAGATATCCTCAAATATTGGTTTAGAATTAAAGATTTCTAATTGCATACTTAGAAATAAGACCTTATCTCTCTCTCTCTCTCTATATATATATATCTATATATATATATATATATATTATAAATAAGACTCTT
>JASDQU010242870.1:73381-90723 GCA_032191745.1 Picea mariana
TCTGAAATTCATGTGGAGGATATATGGCATACATATCAGGAGTCACATGCAGACACTTTTGAATGCACCATGCATGCATCTCAGGAGACAAAAAGAGAGCTGTGCAAATCAGACTCCATTATGATATTTTCTGAGAAAAATTTGCAGAAACAAATTGGATATTTGAATTCCTCTCAAGAAAATATCCAATTTCAAAAAACAAATCATCCAAAATGGAGTCCGGGAGGTAAAGTTATGATCATTTTAAAATCAACAAAATTTCAGCATTTTTCCAGAAACGACCGTACAGTTTTCAAAATTTCATCCAAACTTTATTTGGATATTTTTCACTACAAGAAGATAAAGTGGATATGTGTGGACATCTCAATGGTTCATATACTTCGTCATATACATGCAGACACCTGCATCTTCAACACAATCTTCAACGAGCACAAACTTGAATAGTTGCGAGGTCTTCTTGGAGTGAAGGACAAGGTTGCTTAGCAACTGTTTTTTGTTGCTTCTCAATTTTTTTTACATACATTGTACCTTGAGGGAGGGTTTTTCCCATGAGTTTTTCCCTCTTTCCTCACTTTATTTCAGTTTATATTTTGTATTTGGGTACCTAACATGGCCTCATTGCCGAGACCCATTCTTTATTTTCACCATAGTGATGTTCAGGGAGGGTGTTGGAGTTACTTCACACACACCTAGGATTTATTTTTACTAAGGTTTTTCCTTGTTTATTAGTCATAATTAGTCATTATCCAGTCTCCTATATTTTAGGGGAGAATATTCTCTTTTAGTTGACACTTCAGTTTGACTAGTTGAGTTGAGTTTAGATGTTGCAATGGTTTTATCACCATGCAACATTGGGATCATCACTAGCTAATGTGAAATTGTCTTGGGATCATCACCAAACTAACACATTAACCTTTATTTCCCGAGTTAACTCCTCACTACTCTCTGTTTAGTCAGTTAACTGAAGACTAGTTGACTAGTTAACTCAACTAGGTGGCAGTTCACTCCCATAATTGCTTGAGAGACTAGACTAGGTGGCAGTTCACTTTCGTAACTACTAGTGTGTGTCCAGATCACTCTAGACCACCACTATGTCTCATTATTTACTCATGTATCCTATATCTATTGTAAATTATTCACTCTTTGAGTGTGAAAATGGTTAATGATAATTCTTCCATTCTTTCTCTCCTTCTTCTTCCTTCTCCAATTCTCTCTGCAAATGTGTGTATTATTGTTTAGCTAGATCTATTCTCTGTAGGTTCAACACATTTACATCAATGAATTTGACATATTAACTTAAGTATTAAACTTCTTGCATGATGGGTTGTTAGCATTAAAGCTTAATAATTTCATGTCTAGAAACAACAATGACGATCTTGAATTTTAATATTGTAGTTGATTTCATAGTCCCATTTGACTACAACCACCATAGATCATTTTTTTTTTATTTGCGAATAAGAAATTTGGTAATTTCATTAATAAATTAAAAAGTGCTCAAATAGAGGCCAGAGGATGGACAACTAATAAAATTTTCCCTTTCGGAGTAAAGGAATCAAGGAAGCAAAAGAGAAATAAGAAATCGTTTGCTTAGCAAGGCTGAGATGAAAACGAAATTTCTAGGGCTGGGCCCCAACTACCGCATCATGATTTGGTATTGCTATGTTCTATCTACATTACAAATATAATTGAATGTTGGTTTGAAACTGTCTGAAATTCATTTTTGTGTCCATAAAATCTTGATGGGATCGACACAATGCATTGTCATATAATTGTTAAATGCTCCATATTAGATCAAATTACTTGAGCTAATACAATATTCAAGAACTATGAGACTATAGAACCATGCCAATGAGAAGAGGTGTTAAATTCAACAAAGAAGTAGCGACCAAGATTCCAAGGAAATATTTTTAATAGTAAGTCCATTAAAAAAAAAAATATTGGGTAGTGTATATTTATCCATAGAAATTGGACCGAGTTCTTTGCACCAAAACATTGAACATATTTGTAATAAACACAAGTACAAGATCTACAACATGCAGGAGCCATCGAGATGCTCTTCAACATGCATACAAAAATAATTACCATGATTTTTTTTAGGAAATCCTTGCAGTCTTCTTCTCAGAAAGTCAATGTTCGTTGCTGCAATCTCAATATCTTGCAGAAGACTTGAGGCGAAAAAGAAACACGAGAGTGGTTAAGAAGTGGACATAAGAACCCATCCTCATGGTAAAATTGATAGTTCTCACAAGCTTCCCCTGAGGAAGAAGATGAAAAATGTTGCAAGGGAAGTGGAAGATCCTGAATTGAAAGTTAGGACACAACAAGAGACCACCTCATCAAAGTCAAAGACTTCAGGGACACAGGCTGCACGAGAAATTTTAGAAGCCCAAATTAGTCCATTCTGGGTGGAAGGAGATGAGTAGTAGGAATATGCCTTGCACCAGTGGGAGTTTTGGTCCTCATCCCCTAAGATGTTAAATGTATATCCAAAGAACAGGAGAGTGGTCCTGCAATTGAATAATTATTTGGCTTGAAATATATCTCTGGGAGCATCAAGAGACCATTTCCTTACAATGAAATACTTTTGCCCAGAAAAGACTAATTTGGACCTTTGGAATTCCTACTCTCGACCTGCAAAGCAGTTATTGCATTTAGTGTCGATTTCTTTTCTGAAACACCTTCTTTTGGTCTTGTCAGGGCCACCATCATCGAGTCAGAAAGTGCCCCCCATTATGGTTGATTTCAATTTGGGCAGAGGAGTGGGAACAACGTCTGCATTTCCATCATCCATTGTCATATCATCATCCATCATATCATCTTCTCCCGGCTCGAAATCGACCACATCAACCTCTGCGCTAGCCATCAATGCATTCGAGCAGGCTGTCTGAGAAGGCACGGTTGCCTTGGAATTATTTGGCTTGAAATATTCTCTCAGTGCACCAAGGGACCATCTCCTTTTTTTCTCTTGGGTGGAGGGAGATGAGTAGTAATAATAAGACCTAGAGTACTCGAACCTTTGGTCATCATGCTCGAAGGTGTTTACTGTATCTGGACAGAACTATTGTCGAACTGCTACCATAAGTTAATGATAATTTATGTTTGCTCCAGATGATGTTTGAAATAAAATTTGAAAGGCATAATATAACCCTCCACAAATCTTGGTTTAATTCATATCAATGGAAGATATCCTTGACCCTTTCACTAATCAATGACAATCTCTACGGTTCATGCATAATGAGTTGTTACCATTAAAGCTTACTAATTGCATATTTAGAAAAAAGTGTGACGGTGGCGGTGATGGCGAAGAGCGATTAAGGATTAGATATTTCGTAAATGTGCCAACTGGACGACACACAAAAGAGATTGCATGATGCTTGAAATGAACACTTGGAAAGGATAACACAACTCTCTAAAAATATTGGTTTAATTTGTATTAATGAAAAATCTTCTCCAGCCTTTCGGACATTAATGACAATCTTAACGGTTCCTGGATGATGAGCTATTATCCTTAAAGATTAATAATTTCATATCTAGAAATAAATGCGAAGGTGGTGGGGATGGAGAAGAGCGATTAAGCATTGCACATTTTTTCCACCCACCAACCCGTGAAAGAGATTCCAAGAAATGGCCAAGTATGGAAAGCGGTCGGGTAGGCTTCAAAATAGGGTCACAAGTTATACTCAAGAGACGTGAGGGGTTGATGGTAAAATTTTATGTCTCTGAACTTTGAATGCAGAATGTCTAACATAGAACAAGGCACAATGATAGATTTAGACAGTCAATTTGTATATTGCGGAATTTTGGGTGTTGTTTGTAGGTAGCGGAACAATGGAAGCGCAATGTTGAGCAAGCCTGGCTAGGAGCCGGTGATGTTAATAGTGGCAAAGTATGCAATGGGTAAGCGGTTGGTCAGACTCGTGATATAAAAGCATGATACATACTTGGAACAAGGAATATTGACAGGCTTGAAAACAGGGCCACAAGTTCTACTCAGGAGACGTGAGGGTCTGATGGTAAAATTGTATGTATCCCAACTTTTGATTGCAAAATGTGTAACATGGAACAGGGGACAATGACAAACTTCAACGATCAATTTTTATATTGAGGAACTTCGGGTGATGTATATAAAACCATAAGAAATTCGGAAAAACAACACATTCAGAAAAATGACTAAGTAACCAGAAAGGGAAAGAAAACGAGAAAAAAGAAAGGGAAATTTGGTTGCCCAGAATTTGGTTTCCAATTTGTAGATTGGGGAAGTTCGGGTGTTGTTTGCAGGCGGTGGAACAATGGAAACACAATGTTGAACTTGCCTATCCGGGAACCCGCGGTCCAAAAAGTTTGTTGAATATGAAATGGGGAAGCGGTCGGTCATACTTGTGATATAAAAGTATTAGTGGAAATCTGAAGACGTGAATCCGCCAACCCCCACACCTAGACATTTTTCAAAAATTGACTAAGTAACCAGAAAGGGAAATCAGAGGGAAAAAATAATGGGGATGGAAATTTTCGAAAGTGGGAATTGGTGTAAGAAATCCCCATTGATGGTCTTAATAGTAACTATGAAGTCCATTAAACAGGTGAACAATCTCTTCAATCAAGGAATAGATAAAGAAAGCCATGCTTATAGTTTCCAGGATGTGTTTGTATAAGAGAAGCATCGAAAAGCCACAAGAAAATCAATTTTGGGTTGTTTAAGTAAAATTATTATATTGTCAACTTCACCGTAAGTATAACAACGACAGATTTTAATTTTAATGTCCTGTCGTTGATATGATAGTTCCATTGGACTTCACATAGTATATATCCTTTTATTTCAAAATGTTCTTGGAGATGCATTTTTCTAAGTTCATTGATCAAGTAAAAGTGCTAAAAGGAGCCACATACTACATTTGCGTCAGAGAGATTATATTAAAAGGAAAAGAAGGTCCTGTATTCTTTAAGATCATTGAAAAACTGCCAAGATCCTGGATGTATCATTAATTTTCCAGAATGAAGCATAGAACCAACAACCAAGTAAACACCAAATGTATTGAAAGTAAAGGCACAAGGCAATGCATGAACGTAGAAGGCACCAAGTGAGATCCCATAAGGGTCCATAGAGCAGTACACATCAACCTATGCATCAAAAAATTTGATATATATAAAAAAAAAACACGTGGCATTGGTTTTCTCTTACATCTGGTATATGTTCCCATGAGAAAATAACTAGGGCCATGAGATATGAATAAAATTCTACCAAACACAAGACAACACAAAACCAGCAGAGCTTCGCCATTATATCCCAGCTAAAACCAACCCCCCAAAAGGGGAAAAAGAAACTTTTCGATTACTATTTTATGATGAAGCAATATCACTATGGACATTTTCTTCTGATAGTGCCATGTTCTATCACTACTAGTTTTAACAATGTCAAATTTCCAATATTATTGGAAATGCCTGATGGTTCTGCCCAATGGCACAAGCCATTTTGACGGTTCAAAGGATGGGACTGAGTTATTCACAGTTGGATACTTTGTATGGGATTTTCCCTCATGCTTCCCATTTCTGGACTGAATAATCTTATGCGCTTGTACATCAACAATAAATGCACCTACCTGTATGAATTCTAATGCCCAAACTCCCCAATCTCTATAGCGAGTTATGAAGATCTCAAACTCATGCTTCTATCCATGTTGAGCCCTTTTTTTCAATTAGGGCATCGAGAAAATGTAGATATCATACCATAAATGTATAGTTGGAGATCATCTTCTTTTTTATTGGGTACCCAAAAAATGCAGAAATCCTGCCATGGCTATATAGTTGGAAAACATTTTTCCAATTTGGGCACCCAAAAAGGTACAAAATCCTCCAACAAATCCAAAACTAGCCACCATTTTTTTTTTCATTTGGACACCCCCAAAAATATGAAAAATTCTTACTGGGAGATGAAAACAAACATCAAAATAACAACAACAATTTGATTTGTAGTTAGATTCTCCTTGTTTTTTCAAGTGCACAAAAAAACATAATCTCTGGAAAGAAAATTTATAGCCATAGATGTAAACTCCAAAGAACTTGAGTCTGATGAACATTCATGTGGGTATTTAAGAAAAATTATAGACACACATGAGATATTTTCGTTTCCTACCAAAGCTTGATATGATTTTTTTTTCCAGCCGATATGTAATATTGCATTGTCCTCATTTAAGGTAAATTTGCTTTGTATTTGAAAGTCGCGTTGCATGTATACATTGTTTTCATTTTTCTGTAGGTATCTGTTGGCACAGGGGTAGACCCATGGTTCAACGCTTAACAATGCACCAAAAAACCCCTACTATTGACCCTTTCGACAACACCTGTGAGGTAGGCAAAGTCTCACCCGAGGTAGAAGCAAGGGGGGGTTACATGACTCAGGTGTCTATAACCAAGATGCAACATAGATCTGTGATAATAAAACTTAACAGGATATTCTATTAGCACTTAAAAAGTGATACACATTAGTTCATTATCCTTATTAACATCGCATAACACACCCAAGAATAGATCTAGCTTAGTAACAACAAATATTAAGTACTTCAACCACTTAGCACATAACACTCTGAATCAAATCTAACATTCTAACATAAGCAATGCATTTAAGAAACACATACATGTTCATTACAAATCTAATATAATCACTAAGCAAAGAATAACAGATATAACATTGCACAAATCAAACCATAAGACAACAGATGTATGTGGTTCACCCTTGTTTGGGGCTACGTCCACCAACCACTTCACCTTCTTTATTATTTGTCAATATATTACATTCATTCACTCCTGTGCATTAAGACATAGAGTCAAGCTTCGCATATGATAGGAGATATGGGCACTGAGAACTAGATCCTCCTTCCCAAAACTAGGTCAGGACATAGAGCCAACTCTCTGTCAAGCACAAAGCCTTAACACACATACATTCCTTGGCACAAAGCCGCTCAAAATTCTTGCACTTAACTTTGAAATTTACTTAGAAAGATTCTCCTTCTCCCATACATTCTTCTTTATTTATACTTTTACAAAGAATTACAATAAGGCCTAATCATAGGTAAACCCCATGGGTCAAAATCCCATAAACCTATTACAAAAACCCTAGAGGACCCCCTCACTAGGTCCACATAGCCCGCAAAATCGGTGAGATCCGTGATCTCAGCTCCGCCTAGGCTCTCCTTCTTCGAACAACGTGTCAAAGTCCAAAAGTGTTCCAAATCTGACCAAGGTTTCCTCAAAACTTGGTCGAGGGCCAACATGCCCCCAACACTCACCTGTGACTCATCCCGAGTCACTCAGGTCAGTACAACGTTGCTTCAAAGGCCTTGAGCTTAACTCGAGATTATTTCAATTGCTGCTTTGCTTGAGCCTCCTGCTCAGGGAGCTCTTGGATTGTATGCTCTGTAACAGGCCCTTCTAGGCACTGTTCTACTGATGCGACCACTTGGTCCAATTGCGAGCCCTATCCATCAATCTCTTCGAACACCTTGTAGGCTTCATCCTGCACAAGTCGCAGCTTCTGCGTGACTTCCATTACCTTCCCCTAGAGGGCAATGATCTACTGCTGTACTGCACGCTTCTCCTAGGATCTTTTCATTCTCTCAACCACGGTCAGTAGCTTCATCTGCACCTGCATAGAAAATGCCTGTTGTTGCACCTCTTGTAACTATTCTTCCATCTTTCTTAGCTCTAGATCCTTGGCGAGGCATTCATATGTCTGTGTGCTTCTATCACTCAATTGTTTGCACTCCAAGGTTAGGGCTCTTATCCTTACTACTGTGATCTTAGCGGTTTCCTCCCTTTGGTCATGAAACTCTTGCGAGGTGCTTGATACTGCTTGGGCCTCCAACTCTGTTATTCTATCCTGAAGCTGCTGGATAATCTTAGCGAGGTTCACTACTTGAGATTCGACAGGCTTTTGCTCTTCCTGTACCAACCCTGGTATAGAGTGACATGCTTTACTAACTACTTCTTTGACTATATCCTTTTCTACGATCAATTTCTCCTTTTCTCTCTGTAGTTGGGCTTCACCAACTCTCTTTTATTCCTGAAGCATTGCCTGAAACTCTTCTCTCTTGCTTTCATATGCTACTACATTGTACCGTGCTACTCATAATTGTTCTAGTATTTCATCTTTTCCCTTTTTCAAGGCTTATGTAGCCTTCTCCTTCTCTTCCTGGACTTTCTAGAACCAGTCTTCTATTGCATCCACCAATCTTCTCAATTGGGATGGTTCATCCCCCAATTCTACAGTTTGCGACGAGGAAGGCATAGTAGGTACTACGCATACCAACCAAATAGCTTGTTGTACTTCCTTCAATTCCTTATCGAGCGTTTTGTATAGCTCTTCCTACTTCTCTCCATATCTCTGCAAGATGTCCTCGGAAACATCCTCCATATCTCTGTAGACCAGACTGATATAATCCTCCATGAGTGTGGCCTCCAACTAGGGCTTATTAGTGCGCATATTCTTCCTTGCTAAAGGTTTATTTGGAGAAACCTTCCTCTTCTGCAGTGTTACTGTCCCGACAGGGGGATCCTTAAGTGGAGGGGTGGTAGCTTCGCCTCCTCCTTACCCTTATTCTCCTTCATTTCCTCCTCCCTATCCTTCTGCTTCATCTTCTCCTCCTCCTCTGAGTGAGCCAGACCCATTAACTTCAGAAGCGTTGTCCTCCTCATCGCTTTCTATATCCTGGACTTCCTCCTACTTTTTCTTCTTCTTTGTCCCACTAAACTATTCGACATGCTCAACCCGAGTGACTATGGGGCTTCCTATGGTGTCAGTGTTGAAGAGTTCTGCATTAGCGACAAGTACAAGGAATTCCTCTGACCACTCCTTTGTAATTTTCTCCATGTATTCATCTATTAGCTTGTAGTACGATTGTAATTCTTCCTTGTTCTAGTCTCTCCACGTAGTTATGTAGATTAAATGTGAATCTGCGTGGAACTTTGCTATTGGTTAGTACTAGTGCAGGGCGCATGGTGTCATGCATGAAAATGATTCGATGGAAACCTTTAATTGTTGATAGTATGCATGAAATACAATGTTGGACTATCATTGCTTCGTCATGTCATTAGTGTACCACAGGGTTGAAAACTGAGTGTCCAATGACTCCGAGGGTTCAATTTCTGGGAAGGTGGCTCCTTCAGGCATTTTCCAAGTGACAAATGCGATCAAAATGATCAGCCAACTGTAGTGGAATTCATATCCAAAATCCTAGGCTTCATGACAGTCTTTCTCTAGTTCATTAATGAGGTAAATCGCCCAGTTCATTTGCATGCCCTCCACACATTTTCCTATGAGGTCCACCACGAACCTGGTGACATGTGTGGGGCAGTTCTTCCTTATGATATTTCTAGCTATGCGTTGGAAAGCGAGGCGCACTGCACCATCCTATGTAGAGGCTACCTTGTAACCTCACTTTCCTTTTTTGACTTATCTGTAAGCTTCCTTGATGTGCTGTGCCAGGGAGCGGTTTGAGGCCTTCCCTGGGTAAAACTACTGAGGGTCAGGTCCCTTCATGATTAAGCCTATGATTCGGTGGATCAACAGCAGATCCACGGTAATTCTTCTGTCGAGCCACAAGAATCCACCATGATAGCATGAAAAGAGGAGTTTAATGCAAGCGTTAACCTCCTGGTGGTGGCCAAAATGTAGAATATTCATCACATTCAACATGGTGGATTGTGTCATCCCCTTAATCCATGGCTGTGAGATGAGGCAAGGCTTCTTCCCAGTTGTCTTCATGAGATAGAGATGGGGTGCCAACATAGCATAGTTCTTTCAATCTCCCAAGTTGAAGTCGATGTTCTTCAATAGTGGGATCTGTCCTAACTGACTTCTGACTACGCGTATCCCTTTTAGAATGTACATGGTGAACACGGTGTACTCATAATCTCGGGGGATGTTGTCGTGGTTAATTGCACCATTCGAAGGTGGGATATACTTTGGTAGGATCGATGTGATCTTCTTCACATTAGCTAGATCACCGAGGTGCTTACTTCACTGCTCAGTCATGGGGTTAACATGACCAGAGCGACATCCAGTCGAAGGGGAATCTTGCAGTCCCCTATTCAATGATGCCTAGACACCTTCATATATCAGTTTGTTGGCCACTATCTTCTTGAGGACTTCCTCAACAAAATTCTCTAATTCACTAGGTTCGCCCGATATTATCACTTTTAGACAAATAGGCCGGGATAGACGAATGTACAGGCAGGGTAGACAAATGGACAGGCAGGGTCTAGTTTCAGATAACACAACTCGACACATAGAAAATTCTCTTCTTGGCTCAGTTACTCATGGGTATCAAAAAGTGGTCCCGATGCAACATCTGACGGGTTAAATAAGCGGGGCACCATAACTGATTCTTCCAACGGCCAAGAGTTCTTCCATCAATGTGAATCTTTCTGTTATGGCATGGTCTCAACGTCCAAAAGCGGTCCATCTACCCATAAATGTGTTTTCTAACCATTCTGGAGCTTCATTCTAACGGTCGGGGTGCCTCCAATGGTCATATAGCTTTGTCAGGTCGAAGTCCCATTCTGCGCGGACTTGTTGTTCCAACGAGGTTCAAATCCTGCGAACCTGCCTCTTGCGAGGTTCTAATCTGCGAAGTCTTCCATCTGTTCTCTGTAGCTTCTTGTAGCTTTTCCAACTTAGCTTTATTTTTATTGTGCTTCCTTGCCTTCTTTCCTGTGATCTGAGTTTCTCTAATTGTTTCTGGAATTCTCTTTCCATTTTTATTCTTATCTTCCCTTAGCATAGTGACTTCGCATTGTTGAGGTGCCATCAAAGGGTATGAAGTTAATATCTGTTTTCTTAACACTTCTTGAGAGGACATACTTCTTTCTTGAATATATAGGTCCTTCAAACCTTCTTGCATTCTTTCAAACTTGACAGTTAATTCTCTTTCCTTCTGTCCCTCCTACGTTGTTACTTTGTTTTGTTGCTTCGACTTATTCTCTCGTTCTTCTATTAGTCAGTCTATTTTTCTAGCTATGAAATCCCTTAGTTCTTGATTTTTATTTTCTATATCTTCTTCCTCTGCTTTCCTTATAATCTGATCCTTCTCAATCCAAGTCTTGCCTAATAAAAGTGGGAAAGGGATGTTGTTCCCAACAAACTTAATGACTTCAAATTCCTCTTCAATTGATGTTCCATGAACAATAATAGGTACACTAGTAACTCTTCCACATAAAGTTGTCATCTTTCCCTTAAACAAGCCTATCTTTCCCAATGAAGGTACCACAATAGGATTTCCCAAAATTTCCCAAGTGTCTTATGTCATAATATTTACTTGTGTTCCCTCATCCAAGACACAATCTATGTCGAAGTCTTCTATTCTTGCACTTATGCATTGTTTTACTTTCAATATCTCTGGTAAACTGACATCTTTGTGAACATCCATCATTTCTTTCAACTATAATAATGTAGTTTGAGCTTCCTCTGATTCTTTCTCTTTATGACTCTCTAATATGCCCTTGGTCTTTTGACTTCCTTCATAGTTTTCTTGTCTGATGTTCATCCTTTCAACTTTAGCAATCATCCTTGGACAATCTTCAACTTCATGACCAACAATCTTACAACAAAGACAAATAGGACATGCGCCAGGGAATTCCTTAGCAAGGTGTCCCAGTCTTCTGCAGTTATAACACAATGCCAATCCTCTTTTTCTTTTAAACGTTCCCCAACCTTTTCTGTACTACGCACTAGGATTATAGTGTTGGACTTGCAATCTACAAAAATTGTTTCTAGGTTCCTGCATCCACTTATTAGTCCAAAAATTATTTTGATGCATAGGAATAACATATCTTTCTTCATTTCCATTAAATTTAGTCAAATCATATCTTTCTTTCCACTGTGCCCTAGCCTTCAGACTAGGACAAAATCTATTAAACGTACTTAAATTCATGCTTTCGAAAAAAAAAATTCACTTATCTTTCTCTTGTCAAAGCACAAACCTTTACCTCTTTTTAGATATTACCTCTTTTCTTTAGATCAGATTTCTTTTTTAGCATAGAGCTTCGCAAGTCAATTAGAGTGCTGTGCACTTCAACAACAGATCTACGCATAGATCTTCTCTTTTCTTTACTTCAATTCCCAACAATCATAGTTTCAGGTCCCGACAACGTAACCATTTGTTGACACAGGGGCAGACCCAGGGTTCAATGCTTAATAGTGCACCAACAATACCTCGACTACCGTCCCTTTCAGAAACACCTGGGAGGCAGGCGAAGTCTCACCCAAGGTAGAAGCAAGGTGGGGGTTATAGGAATCAGGTGTCTATAACCAAGCTGGGACATAGATCCGTGATAATAACACTTCGCAATGTATTCTGTTAGCACTTAAGAAGTGATACAAATGAGTTCATTAGCCTTATTAACATTGCAGAATTCACCCAAGAATAGATCTAGCGTAGTAACAATAAAGATTAAGTACTTCAACCACTTATCACATAGTAATCTGAATCAGATCTAGCATTCTAACATAAGCAATGCATTTAAGAAACACATACATGTTCATTACACATCTAATCTAAGCACTAAGAAAAACATAACAGATATAAAATTGCACAAAATAAACCATAATACACCAGATGTACGTGGTTCACCCCAGTGTGGGGCTACACCCACCAACCGCTTCTCCTTCTTTATTATTCATCAATCTCTTACATTCATTCACTCATGTGCACTAAGCCACAGAGTCAAGCTTCGCATAGGACAAGAGATCTACACACTGAGCACCAGATCCTCCTTCCCAAAACTAGGTCAGGACACAGAGCCAACTCTTTGTCAAGCACAAAAACTTAACACACATACATTCCTTGGCACAAATCCGCTCAAACTTCTTGCACTTAGCTCCAAAAGTTACTTAGAAAACTTTTCCTTCTACCATACATTCTTCTTTATTTATAATTTTACAAACCCTTACAATAAGGCCTAATCATGGGTAAACCCCATGAGCTGAAATCCCATAAACCTATTACAAAAAACCTGGGTAAACATAGCCTGCAAAATTGATGAGATCCACGATCTCAGCTCCGCCTAGGCACTCCTTCTTCGAACAATGTGTCGAAGTCCAAAAGTGGTCCAAATATGACAAAGGTTTCCTCAAAACTTGGTCAAGGGCCAACAATATACTTCATATGGAAATTATGCTAACCCAGGAAGCACATCATTTAACAGAGGTTGTCTCATTGTAAAATGTATGATTGTGTTGCCCATGGTTTGGATGGCAACATTGAGGCAATGCCTATATATGTAAGGGCATTTTTTACTGCAACGCAGACAATCAATTGTATAATCATTTATGAAAGTAGAAGCAGAAGCAAGAGAGTTTAATTTGGCACATATAGGATTGAAGGGGGTCGAGTACGCATTCACTGCAACCAAAACACCCTCAACCTGGGCATGTGAGCATAGTAGTTAATATATTGAACAATATAATATATGACTGCAGATGACATCAACATATTTACCATGGAATAGATGAATAAATAGTTGAGGATATTTTTTTGGTAAACATATGAGGAACACAATGTATGCATCTTTACCTTTTTCCTTGTCGGTCTTTTGATGTTTGCTATGATTGAATGCTCATGGCCATGTCACTAGTCCAAATTTTTCTGATGAAAGCATGTGTAGATGAACATCAGAAGGACTAAATAAGCATATGCATTGTATGATGTCCATAATTGTTCTGAATGTCACATACAGGTTCAAAGGAGATGGAATATGAAATAGGGTGTCAATGGATACTAAGGAAACATGAGGACCCGACAGTCAAATTGTATGCCTCAGATTTTTTTACTGCGAAAATGTGTAACAGGAAATAAGGCATGATAGGGGGGGTACAATGACCAATATGTATATCGTGGAACCTCTGAAGCTAGAGGCACAATCTTGAACCCGCCAACCCAGGAACTTGTGATCTAAAAAGTGGCTAAGTATGGAATGAGGAAAACATCGGTCGGAGTCGTGATATAGAAGCATGAGCATAAATGTGAACCCGTGAGTATGCCAACCCGTGCACCTAGAAATTTTTGAAAAGACGACTAAGAAAAGAAACTAGAAAGTGAAAGTAGATGAGAAAAACGAAGGGGAATTCAGTTAAGTATAGAAGAAGGGAAAAAAAGGGATAATAGAAAGTGGGAAAATTAGAAATGGGGAGGCCAATGTTTGGAAGAAGGAAGTCTCAACAAAGGCCCATTGTTGCCAAATCATCGTTTTCTAGTCCAATACTATATGCACCCACCCGTTTTGTGTGTTTGATTTACTAGCACAGTTGGTATACCTTTTCGAACATTGTACTACAACCCCCTTTGTTGTGGCATATAAGAATTCATCTTCCTGTCCAACCAATCTATTTCTTCAATGTAGCAATGCTGAACATACAATGGACATAAGTTAGTATGAAAAAAGACATGTAAAATAAAAAAATACAGTTCTATTTATTTCAATGTAGCATCAAAGAGAATACAATTCACATGAGGATAAGTTACTCTATAGAAAGATACATAGTATCTACATATAGTAAAATAGGTGCAAAGTAGTAGAAAAAGTAGAACAAATATACATAAAATAAATGAAATACTAAACACTGGAATATGGAATAAGAGTAGAGGCATGCACCTGTGTAACTCCTCCTCTACATTCATGACAAAGAGTCCTTCGTCTTCTCCAACCACTCTGTTTGTTGAAATGTAGCAATGCAGAAAAATAAAATGGACATGAAGGAAGTTGGTATGCAGGAAGACATGTAAAAAAAATAAACAGAGTTCGATTTATTTCAATGTAGCAGAAAAGAAATTAGAAAGGACATGAAGATAAGTTATTTTGTAGGAAGATACACATTACCTACATACAATAAATTAGGTGAACACATATACAAAAAATAAATGAAATACAAAACAATGGAATATGAAATAGCAGTACAAGCATGTACCTTTGTATCTTCTCTTCCACACCTGCGATAAAGACTCCTTCGTTTTCTCCAGCTATTCTGCTTGTTTCAATGTGATAACACACAAAATACAATGAACATGAATGGAAGTTGGTATGCAAGGGAGAACAAGAAATATGTACATACACTACATAAGAATCAACGAGTAGAATAAAATATAGTTAGAAACATGAACCTTTTCTTTTCTCCATCCATGGTTGTAATTATATAAAGTTTTTCTTGTCCAAAATAAATTACATGCCAGAAAATATTAAGAAATTGCATGGCCATAGCTGAATGATTTTGGTTTTCTGTAGCAAAGTATCCATATATGCTTTGAGACATGGAAATATAATTTTGCAGTATATTTGGTGTACATTTCATATTTCAAGTACAAGACAAATTGTATCGTGGTCACACTAGTCCGTGCACAGGATAAAGAGGCTGTATTTTGATATGGGCACATTTCACCATATATGGTTAATAAGTGTGTTTTGCAGATGTTTGATCCTAACAAAAAGACAACAGACATTGTAATTTCACATGTAGTTGTCCAATTATTTGTTATGCCACTATTTTGTATCATGTAAACACTGAAGTATCCTAGAATGATAATGGTTTTGTCCAAATGTAAATTGTGTGATGCATTTGAGAACACATTCATTATGCTAGCAATGTTGCACGCCAAACAAAATAGGAACTGAATACTGTAATTTGCAATCCACATAACACCACTTTTGCTAGCACCATCTCAATATCCTTTTCTTCTACAAGAACATTTTGCAAAGACATGTAGGTATGGTCTAGAGCTAGGAAAAAGAATTAGAGAAAAATTTAAGAGCACAACAGGTGGGCACAGGATAGGAACCAGATCTCGACTTCGCCAGACATGGAAAACGACAGAACCGCAGGTCCACTCACGGGTGCTGGACTTGAACACCACAAAGTGCAAAAAAAAATCATCTCCATCTGTCGGCGCAAGACCCCAACCCTGCAAATCTGAAGTAAACAAAAGAAAAAAGCAAGCAACAAACCAACGAGAAAGCACGAACAAGCCCAAGTGCAACCCCAGGACCTCAAACTTGCAAACTTGAGCCAAACAACAACAAGCAACAACCGATGAACCAATGAACCAGTGAACAAGAAACAACCACTGAACCAATAAACGACATATGTATCTCCAATGATTACCAAACTGCAGCCCAAGAATAGAAGGAACTGAAAACATATGACGAGCATGCCAGTAGAAATAATCAAACATTATTACTTGCAAACTGCAAACAATGAACAACAAAGAAAGAATAGAAATGAAATTATGACATCGAAACTTGCTCCGAAACGATGAACGACAGAAGCGCAAGTCGAATTGTGGGTGCAACACCTGGACCCCACAAAGTAAAAAAAAACAACTCAACTGTGAATGCAGGACCCCAATCCTGCAAAGTTGAAGTAAACAAAAGCAAGCAACAAGCACCAACAGGTCCAACCACAGGCACAAGTCCTCAACCTTGCAAAGTTGAACCAAACAAAAACAAAGAACAACCGACAAACCAATGAACAAGAAGCACCCACCGAACCAATAAACAATGTATGTATCTTCAACGATGACCAAATTTCATTCCAAGCATAGAAGAAATATGAAACAAACAATGGCTATGCAACTGGCAATGGACAACAATATTGTCCAAATTCATTGCAACATTGTATGGAAAAATTCGAGGAAAAATGTACTCTTAGAAGCCTATTTAGGAAAACATTTAAGGCTCTCAGGATGTTTAAGGGCCTCATGGTATGCAAACATTTAAGCTGTCAGGCCTATTTCTGGACCTCGTGCTATGTAAACATTTAAGTTGTCAAGCCTATTTAAGCACCTCAAAAAAAGTGTCAATGCTCTAAATCTTTGGTATGTAAACATTTCAATACAAATAGAAATAATAATAAAAGGACATATTAATATGAAGTCAATGAATTATCGATCACTATAGTCCCTCTACACCTTCAGCAGGGACTAATCATAATAAAAACATTAAAAAACAACATCGATGCTCAGAACTTTCGGTATGTAAACATTTCAGTAAAAATGTAATAAAAATAAAAAAAGAGCGTTTAAGTCAAAACTTTGTATATCTAAACATTTACAACATTGGGAATATCGAAGTTGGCAATAAGACCTCCAATATATCCTCCAATGAGACGATGACATATAAGGTTTTTTTATTATAAAAAAATAATGTTTTTACTTCTATAGTACGAACAATACAGATGATGTGAAAATTTATAGTCAAATGACATATTAATATGAAGTCAACAAATTACCGATCATTATAGTCCCTCTATGCCTCTGACAAGGACTAATAATAATAAGAAGATTTATTTGAAATGAACTTAA
>JASDQU010242870.1:106976-121418 GCA_032191745.1 Picea mariana
ATATAATAATAATAAATAGTTATTGATTATTCAAAGAGCACATCCTTTCATGGATGGTCACCATATGTTCCCTATATATGGAACACTCATCATTGTAATAATATATCGATTATATCTCATATGAAGAAAAACAACATGGTATCAGAGCGGGATTGGGCTTGACTCCTTCACAGGAGGGCCCAGGAAAATGAGAGTAGAGTAAAATGTTGGGAGTGTTAAATTTATGGGGTTGTTACAATCTCTATGTTTAATTACCTAAATATGAGGAATGCAGTGCATATTTACTTCTACCTATATTTATGCAAAGAATTGCATGGATTATGGAGGAATAATTTAACAAAGTCAAATGCTTTGTGGATGGATTATAACCAAATTAATCCAACTATTTATAAGAAAGAATATTAAATTTAATTTTCAAAGAGACGTGTTTTTTGGGGATCAATCTAATATTACTATAAAAAGACACTTGAAAGACACAACAATAGACACACATATTTTTTCTCTCTCACACGTGGGATAAGTGATCTAAGGAAGAGACTATGAAGTTGAAATTTTCCAAGTTACTTAGTGATGTTCTAGTGTTTAGTAAATTAATATCGTATATCATTGGAAGTAATTACCACTTGCGGAAAAGTGTGCTTGTTTAATATAACACTAGAAAATCAACATGGTTAGTCGTATGACATCGAGTATATGATGGATGTGTGTTGTTAGAAGTACGACATTGAGTATATGATGGATGTGTTTTGGTAGCCTTATGACATCGAGTGTATGATGGATTTGTTTTGGTCATAATAGAAGACATATTATTTGGAGGGTCATTGTATATAGTTGTGTACAAGATAAATTGATCTCCTCTAGAAGATGCTTTTTGTTGTTCTTGTTTCTTGTTTTGGGAAGGTCACAGGTAATAGCTCTGAGAAGGAACCATAATGACAGTCGCAAGAGGAATACATGGAGGGAAAGACCTTCCAAGATGATATCAAGGAGAGACATTGCCAGACATGATGCTCAGAGACAGGAAGTCTCTAGGAGCAAGGTACCTCCCAGGATGGGACGCTAGATAACATATATAGTTCCAATGATCACGGATACAAAGATTCAAGACCAAATACAACACAACTATGGTAGATTCAATAGAGGAGGAAAAAACATTATGAGACTCAGAGGGAGCACGCGTAGCAGTCCCAGTACATGAGTCGAGCCATGAGATGTTGAGGAAGCAGGCATGGCAGTAGTTCCAGTGTATGTAGAGGAACTCCCAGAGAGGGAGGCGGTACTACATCTAGAGGGAGAAGATATTGAGTTACTTCTAGAGAAGGAGGAAGAACTACCTTTCGTGTCAGAGGAAGCAGAGATAGAGGAGGAGTCACCTCCATCTATAGAGGGAGTGTCGGTGTTTTTCATCTTCCTGAGACATTGGTTTCATGAGAGAACCTCGATATATCAAGTATGGTCCAAGATGACTTAGCATGATCGACATTTACCTATGTTTCTGTGGGAAAAGACATCCATGACTACAGTGTATGTTCAGAACAGAAGTCCTCATAATACTTTGAGAAACATGATGTCTAAGGAGGCCTTCACCATGTTGAGATTTATGTACCTTTGGAAGTGTTCCCCATGTGTTTTTGAGCTCCTAAACACATGTGGGAAGTACTATGTACTTTGTGCCTTGTAATTTATGACTAATTTCACTTTGACTTAGGAGATTTAAGTCAAAAGTGAAATTTGGTCATTTTAGCCTAAAGTGACTATTAATTCACTTTGTGGTTAAATTAGGAGACATAAAGTGAACTCAGGGAACTTAACCCAAAGTGGGTTTAAGAGCGATATTATTATGGGATAATCTCAACCTTTGATTAGACTTGAGATGGGATGATATCAACGGTCTATCTTTTAGGTTTCCTTATGGAGGTTCAAGAGGGGCGCAAAGGGCAAGGAGGAGCTCATTATCTCATTTGTTCACTTGGAGAGTTTGAGAGAGAGAGAGCATGAGGATGAGGTTTGTTGCATGCGTTGAGGAAATATTGGGTGCTTCTATTCATGGAGGTTGCCAGCAAGCTTAGGTACTCTATTATTTAATGGAGAGGTTCTTGTTGTGAGGAGGGCACATCATCATAAGGGAGGACTTTTAGAGCTCATATTGCAGTGAGGTATGTTTCAGAGTGAGGCTACTCATCAGTATCAAAGTATTGTGGAGGGGTTTCTTCATTAGAGATTTCAGTTGGTAATTAGCTCCAGTTCAGTGGTCTTGACAACATTTATGGAGGGCGCACCATCCTAGGGTGCTCTTTCTTCAGTTGGGTTTGTGTTGTAGTTTGGATCAAGCTGCTATTGTATTAGGTTATTCTATATATTGTACTTTTTGTATTCCACCTTCTATTCTCCATATATATACACTTATATTCCAAACTAGTTTTCCCCAGGGGGTTTTTATCCAGGGTCATGTTGACCAAAAATACCTGTGTTCATTTTCATTTATGTTAGAGTTTAGAACTACAATAATTTTCAGTAGTAAATATCTCTAGACATGTTATATATATTTTGGTATGCATGTGCTAACCCTTGGTGACAAAAACTACATGCTAGAACACCAAAATTGCTTATGTAACCGTAACAAATCCACAAAGAAGTTCCTGAAATGTTGGTTGTTATAAAAAAACAAAAAAACCTTCATTGATAGTTGAAACTTAGAGCCAACTTGAGGTCAAAGACAGACCTAGTTGGCAACTTGATAGGACCTAGAAAATCTTCATGGTATCAGAGCTTGGTGGCTGATTTTTGCTGAGTTTTGGAAAACATATGAGTGGAATGTCTTAGACACCTTTTGGGAAGATTTTGTGGACAACCATTGACGGATTTTAGTGGAAGCTTGTTGGAAGAATTTTGTAGAGGCTTATAGAGAAGTTTGTTGACATTTTTGTCAGTCTCCTTTCACACCTATGTGGTAGGAGTGAGGATGATTTTTCATGACCTCTTTTCACACCTATATTGCTAGGAGTGAGGTCGGTGTTCATTTGCCTCTTTTCACACCTGTGTTGATAGGAGTGAGGAAGTGTTGCTTTGTAGTTGGAGCATCAGTTTGAATGTAGTCGGTAGTGATGTCAACATCTTAGATGCATGTGGAGGATAGGCTAGCTGGGGCTTGAAACTAGTCGCCTTGGAAGGCCAGGATCGTCTTTGTCTCGGAGAACCTCGAACTATGGGATATAGTTTAGGTAGTTGTTCATGTTCCCCCTGATATTTCTCCCGTCTTATTAGCAGAGTTCAGGAAGAGGAACAAAAATTCAAAGAGGATGATATGTGATGCAGTGTGGGATCATATGATTCCCCACTTTACTGGGAAAGATTATGCATTTGAGATGTGGGAATATCTATGTAATATTTATGAGAGCTCTAATGAGAATTAGATGATGGTTCTTCATGATCGAATCAGGGGCATTCACATGCTCAAGAGTGAGTCGGTGACTTATTTACTTGTTCGATACACACAGTTCATAGATGACCTTGGATCCATTGGAGAGGTGGTGGACCCATATTCTATGGTGAGGACAATCTTAAACAACTTTACAAAACCATGGGGTCCATTCATCCGTGGTATTGTTTCCAGGGAGGTCATGCCCACATGAGAGAGGATGTGGGATGAATTCATCCAAGAGGAAACTAGACTAGTAGTATAGACTTCTGGATAGTAGCAACAACAACAATCAGCTCAGGGTGATGAGGATCTTGCTCTTTGGACAAAGGGAAAGAAGAAGGATGGCAGGGTCCCAAGTTTGGGGCCCCACCATAGGGAGGAGAGAGCACCAGTGGTCAGAAGAAATATATGAGCAAAGTGAAGTGATTTTTTTGTAATAATATGGGGCACTATGTTGGAAAATGTCCCAACAGGAAGAAGAAGAGGGGTGGTACCGCAGCTACAACATAGGAGGCAGAGTTTCAGACTCAGTTTGAGAGAGAGTGTGCTTTCCTTATATGTTGCACTTCAGTTGAGATGACACCCAACATCTGGTATATTGACAACGGGGCATCAAGCCATATGACTGGAGTCATAAAGAATTTGACTGATCTCAGAGACACAAAGGTCAAGATGGAGATTTCCCTCGGATATGACTCTTTGGTTAGAGTTGTTAGGATTGGCAGTATTACCTTTTGGAGAGATGGCATGCCACCTATATCGTTCAGGGATGTTCTCTATGTCCCTGGGCTGAAGAAGAATTTGATTTCAATTTCTACCCTCCAGGATAGAGGTCTTGAGGTGTCCTTCAGAGCGACCAAGGTATTCATACACCCTAAGGGGTCCTTGCTTGCCTCGGGACAAGTGATTGGAGTGAGGGATGGGAAACTTTTCAAATTTATTTTTCAACCTCTTCATGCATTGGTAGTGAGAAACGAAAACAACAAACAAACATGTGAGCTATGGCATCGTAGGATGGCCCATCTAAATCATGGATCTCTCGGAGGACTCAGAGAAGTTGTGACCAGAGTGCCACAGATCAATACAGAGCATCATGATGTTTGCAAAGGGTGTGAGCTTGGTAAGTTTACCAAGGCCTCGTTCCCTAACAGTGACACTAGGTTAGTTGGGATACTGGATTTAGTACACATGGATGTGTGTGGGCCCATGTCTCAGAAGTCCTTGAGTGGTTGTGAGTACTATCTCACATTCATTGATGACTACTCAAGGAAGACCTAGATCTATTTCTTGAAGACCAAGAGTGAGGCCTTCAAACGGTTCCAAGAGTTCAGAGCTCTTGTGGAGAAATCTGGAAAGAGGATCAAGGTCTTGTGGTCAGATAATGGGGGAGAGTATTCCTCCGCATAGTTCATAGACTTGTGTGCCAATTATGGAATAAAAATCTTGATGACCGTACCATACAACCCCTAGCATAATGCGGTTGCCGAGAGTAAGAAACGGGCTATCACCGGTGCAATGAGATCCATGTTGCACGATCAAAGTTTGCCTCTTTAATTATGGGAAGAGGCAAGTGCTATTGCAGTTTACCTGCAGAACAAGAGCCCCCACAGGATATTGGGGAAGATGACTCATGAGGAGGCCTTCACTGGTAGGAGGCTCGATGTCGAGCACATCAAGATCTTGGGTGCTTGACCTTTTATCATGTCCCCTCAGAGAGGAGGACAAATATAGACCCCACAACCTAGCAGGGGATACTAGTTGGATACTCAGAGGTGTCCAAATCCTGCCATATCTACATTCCACCACTTAGGAGGGTGGTGGTGAGCAGAGATGTCAGATTTGAGGAGGGTAGGGATTTTCAGAGATCTCTTGAGTCAAGAGTGAGGGTGGAGGATGATGCAAAGGTACCGATTGATGCCTCATGGGGAGCACAACCTCAGGTTTCTGGTACACCAGTATCAGGGATGACCGGGTCACCATGCACAACTTCAGGGTCATAGTTAGAGGGTGTTCAGTCAGAGGGGACAGAGGCTTCAGGATCTTAGAGTGTTGAGACTAGGCCTGAGGAAGTTACTCTTGGGAAGAGAGACCTTACTTCTCCATTCACCGCTTCAGGGAAGAGGATACCTAGATGGTTTTAAGAGACCCTAAAGGAGGCCAAGGAGAATGCAGGTGAGACCAAGAGCTAGATCAGAGAGAGTAGACCTCCAGTCAGAATTGGATCATATTTGGATTTATTGATGAGTATCTCAGATACTTAACCACAAAAATTTGTGTAGGTAGTGGACCAACAGGTCTGGAGAGAGGCCATGCTGGAGGAGTATGACTCCATGGTGCACAATGATGTTTGGGAGGTGGTTCTAAGGCCAGTGGGGAATTCAGTTGTGACTTCTAGGTGGTTGTACAAAACCAAGTATATTGTAGATGGAAACATGGAGGAACACAAGGACCATTTTGTGGCGTGAGGCTTCTTTGAGATAGAGGGAGTCGATTATGATGAGACATTTGCACCAGTTGTGAGATACACCTCGATCAAGAGAATTATTTCCATAGCGACATAGATGGGTTGGAGAATTCATCACATGGATGCGAAGACCGCATTTTTGAATGGATTTATAGATGAGGAGGTGTACATTGAGCAGCCACAGGGGTTTGAGGTGAGTGAGAGGGAAAATCACTTGTGTATTTTGAGAAAGGTACTTTATGGTTTGAAGCGAGCTCCCCAAGATTGGTATTCACGTATTGACACATACTTGCTTCAAATGGGATTCAAGAAGAGTGATGTTGATCCTAACCTCTATTACATCATTAGAGGTGAGGACACGCTCATTATCATTCTATATGTGGATGACTTGTTCATCACAGGAGCCGAGGATCTCATAGTTGAGTGCAAGTTGGGACTTGCATCAAAGTTTGAGATGAGTGGCATTGGGTTGATGCACTATTTTCTGGGTATGGAGGTATGGTAGGAGGAGGGACACATATTTCTCAGGCAAGGAAAGTATGTTACAGATATTCTGAGCAGATTTCAGATGGAAGACTGCAGACCTATGTCGACACCCATGGTTACCAACTGGAATATGCTTAGTGCTTTAGATTCCTAGTTGGTAGATTCTACAGTTTATAGGAAGTTGATCGGTTCACTTATGTATCTGGTCAACACTATACCAAATATTTGTTTTGACATGAACACTCTCAGCCAACATATGGTAGAGTCAAGGAGTGTTCATTGGATTGGGGAAAAACATGTGTTGAGGTACATTAGTGGGATAATTGATTTTGGCTTGGACTATATCAGAGGTGATGGGGTTAGTTTGGTTGTCTACACCGAATCAGACTGGGTAGGATGTGCTACTGACAGAAAAAGCACCTCAGGGTGTTGCTTTGGTTTGGGGTCAAGACTTGTTTCCTGGTTCAGCCAGAAGTAAAAGTCAATTGCTTTGAGTTCCGCCGAGGCAGAGTACATGGCAGCTAGTCAGGCCAGTTGCGAGGCCATTTGGCTTTGTAAGATGCTGGTAGGATTATTTGGTTAGGAAATGCCACCGACCGTCATACAATGTGATAATCAGAGTTGTATCAAACTCTCTGAGAATCCAGTTTTCCATGACCGGTCGAAGCACATTGAGATCAAGTATCACTTCATCCGAGATTGGGTTCAGAGAGGGGCAATGTAGTTACAGTATATATCAACTGAAGAGAAAACTACAGACACCCTCACCAAGGCCCTGCCAAGGGGGAAAACATGTCTACTTCAGAGACAAGATGGGCTTGGTGAGAAACACTTTCCTTGGTAAGAGGGAGTGTTGAGATTTATATACCTTGGGAAGTGTTCCCCATGTGTTTGTTAGCTCCTAAACACATGTGGGAAGTACTATGTACTTTGTGCCTTGTACTTTATGTGTAATTTCACTTTGACTTACGATATTTAAGTCAAAAGTGAAATTTGGTCATTTTAGCCTAAAGTGACTATTAATTCACTTTGTGGGTGAATTAGGAGACATAAAGTGAACTTAGGGAACTTAACACAAAGTGGGTTTGAGAGTGAGATTATTATGGGATGATCTCAACCTTTGATTAGACTTGAGATGGGATGATCTCAACGATCTATCTTTTAAGTTTTCTTATGGAGTTTCAAGAGGGGCGCAAAGGGAAAGGAGGAGATCATTATCTCATTTGTTCACTTGGAGAGTTTGAGAGAGAGAATGAGGATGCGATTTGTTGCATTTGTTGAGGAAATCTTGGGTGATTCTATCCATGGAGGCTTCCAACGAGCTTAGGTCCTCTATTATTTAGTGGAGAGGTTCTTGATGTGAGGAGGACGCACTCGGTGAGGAGGGCACATCATCAACAAGGAGGACTTTCATAGCTCAGATTGCAGTGAGGTATGTTTCAGTGGGAGGCTACTCATTAGTATCATAGCACTATGGAGGGGTTTCTTCATTAGATCTTTCAGTTCAATGGTCTTGACATCATTTATGGAGGGTGCACCATCCTAGGGAGAAATTGCTTCAGTTGGGCTTGTGTTGCAGCTTGGATCAAGCTGCTATTGTATCATGTTATTCTATATATTGTACTTGTTGTATTCCACCTTCTATTCTCCCTATATATACACTTATATTCCAAACTGGTTTTCCCCCCGGGGGGGGGGGGTTATCCAGGGTCATGTTGACCAAAAATACCTGTGTTCATTTTCATGTATGTTAGAGTTTAGAAATACAGTATATTTGAATAGTAAAGATCTCTAGGTGTGTTATATATATTTTGGTATGCATGTGCTAACCCTTGGTGACAAAAACTACCTGCTAGAGCACCAAAATTGCTTATGTAATCGTAACAAATCAGCAAAGAAGTTCATGAACTGTTGGTTGTTATAAAACAACAACAAAACCTTCATTGATAGTTGAAACTTAGAGCCAACTTGAGGTCAAAGACAAACCTAGTTGGCATCTTAATAGGACCTGGAAAATATTCAGAGTGAAGCCTGAGGTTGGACACTTCAAGATATTTGGGTGTCCAATATATATTCATGTACCCAAGGAGAAAAGGACCAAGCTAGAACCTTCAGGAAGAAAGTGTACAATTGTGGGGTAGAGTGAGTCTTTGAACACATACCAGATATACATCCCTGTTCAGAGACAGATTGAGGTGAGTAGAGATGTTACCCTTGAGGAGGAAGCATCCTTCATGAGATCTAGAGGATCTCACATGGAGATTCATAGTGAGAGATAGGAAGAGATGGTTCCTTCTCCCCCTCATGATCCAATAGTTCAGAGGGAGACAATTGAGCCTATTGATCAAATTGATCATGTTGATCATATAGCTCCAGTTGATGTTCCTAGAGATATTGTAATAGGTCGAAAGAGACTTACATGGGCTCTTCAGACTCGGTAGGAGGTAGAAGGACATGTAGCTCCTCGTGGTACCTTCATAGAGAGAAAGATACCTCAAATATATTCGTGATATGCTGTAGTTATGAGCCACATCATTGTTTCTGAGCCTTCTTGTTATGAGCAGGAAACTGGTCATCCAATATGGAGAGATGTCATGATGGAGTATTAATCCATCATGAAGAATGATGTGTGGGATATTGTTCCGAGACCTGAGGGGAAGTCTGTAGTGACTTCCAAATGGATCTACAAGATCAAACACACAGTTGACGGGAGCATCGAGAGGCACAAAATGAGATTTGTTGCTAGAGGATTCTCTCAAGTGGAGGGAATAGATTATGAGGAGACATTTTCTCATGTTGCTCGATACACTTCTATCCGGATGATTATTTCCCCTACATCATCCATGGGTTGTATAGTACATCATATGGATGTAAAGACAACCTTTCTCTATATGGAGAGCTTGAGCAACTAGATGGTTTTGTGATACATGAAAAGGAGTCTCATGTGGGCAGGTTGAAGAAGACCTTGTATGGACTCAAGCAACCACCTTGAGCTTGATATGCGAGGATTGATGGACACCTGATGATATCGAGCTTCAAAAAAAGTGTTGTCAATCCCAGCATGTACTACAAGATTTTTAATGGTGAGTCCTTGATTTTGGTCCTCTACGTTGATGATTTATTCCTCACTAGTACATAGAGCATTATTGTTGAATGCAAGTATGAATTGGCTTATGATTTTAAGATGAAGGAACTTGGTATGATGCACTACTTCTTGGGACTAGAGGTGTGGCAGAGAATTGATGAGATCTTCCTGAGTCAGGGGAAGTACACAGTTGATATATTGAAGAAGTTTGGAATGTTGAACTGTAAGCCCATGACTACACCAATGGTGATGAATTGGAAGAAACTGAGTGTGTCTTATTTCAATTCCGATGATATTGATCTGACTCTGTACATATAGCTGATTGGATCATTTATGTATCTCGTTAACATTAGACCAAATATTTTCTATGTAATGAGTGCACTTAGCTAGTTTGTGAGTCAGCCGAGATAGACACACTGGATTATTGCGAAGCATGTGTTGAGATACCTGCGAGGAACAGTTGGACATGGTTTGAGATATACTTCTAGTATTGATATGATATGGAAAGAATATATTGACTCTGATTGGGCAAGGAGTGCAGTGGACAGAAAGAGCACCTTCGGGTGTTGCTTCACTTTGAGATCTTCCATGGCTTCCTGGTGTAGCATGAAATAGACTTATGTGGCTTTGAGCACAACATAAGTAGAGTACATTGCATTAAGTATATCATTCTGTGAAGCAGTGTGGGTTCACAAGCTCCTTGCAGACTTATCTGAACATGTGTTGGATTCCACCATTATTAATTATGGTAACCAAAGTCGTGTGAAGATATGCGAAGAATCCAATGTTTCATGACAAATCGAACCACATTGTGATCAAGTACCATTACATTCGAGACATGGTGTAGAGGAAGGAAGTACTGGTGCAATACCTTCCTACATATGAGAAGGTCGTTGATGTGCTTACCAAACTAGGACGAAGTTCAAAACTTCAAGTACTTCCGTGACAAACATTTATTGTGGCAAATAATGCCTCCCTCGCTAAGAGGGAGTGTTGATGTTTGCAGCTTCCCAATACATTCTCTAGATTGTACTCCTTTGTGACTGATTTGAGTTGATCTATGATGACACTTATTTGAGAAGGGATAAGTGTGTTTGGGATTATAGCTCAACGTCCCTTGTGGAAATAACATGAGGACACGTCCCATGTGGAGAGCACATGAGGGCATGTCAAGGGAGTTGACCTTGATGTCACACACTATGGGTAGTTGACCCCAGTATTTTTAGAGGGAGTAGCCTCTAGAATTCCACATGGGAGTGACATGTGTGAAAGAAATTCTCCAGACTGTTCTCCTTTGTGAATTGAGTTGAGTTGATCTGTTAGGACACTTATACAAGAAGGGGATAAGTGGGACACTTATTCGAGAAGAGTTAAGTGAGTTTGCGATTATAGCCCAACGTTCCTTGTGGAGAGCACACGAGGACATGTCCCTTGTATAGAGCACTTGAGGACATGTCAAGGGAGTTGACCTTGACATCACACACTATGGGGAGTTGACCCTAAGTGTTCCTAGAGGGAGTAGCCTCTAGAAGTTCACATGGGAGTTCCATGTGTGACAAACCTTTTGCTACTATGGTGGTTGTGTACGACTGGCAGGACTCTATGTCTCTAAACAGTAGTTGTGTACTACTATGGAAAGATACCTCCCTAGCTAAGAGGGAGTGTTGATATTTCAGCATCGTGCGAACCTTCTTCTAGATTGGGCCGCGGAACAAGGGAGATAGGATACATTTATCATAAAGGTGCACTTGTGGTAAATGGGCCTAGACGTAGTCCTTCCTTGATCATGCCAAGGAATACTATGGAATCGAGGTGCTTGAAGTGCTTTCCACATGTCAGTTAGCATCAGCCTAACATTCACACATAGGTGTGTACTTGTGGTGAAAGATCCTAGTGTGGTCTTTTTCCTAGTCATGGTGATTTGACAAGGAATGATAAAGACTCAAGATGTTATATGCTATTACATTTGGATCCAGAGTGAGATTGATCTTAGAGAGAGTTAATTGGCTCAGAGGAAGAGCCGCATAAGGAGTTTATCATCGATTTAGGTGGGAGAGAGATGTCTCCCAAGACTGACAGACAAGTGTCATGATGCAGAATGTCTCCCTCGTTGAGAGGGAGCGTTGATGTTTGGACAACATCGGGAAGACATTCTCTTAGAATAATAATTAATAATATAATTATTGATTATTAAATATCGTATATAATAAGTAAATGATAATAATAAATAGTTATTGGTTATTCAAGGGACTCATCCTTTCATGGATGGTCACCATATGTTCCCTATATATGAAACACTCATCATTGTAATAATATATCCATTATATCTCATATGAATAAAAACATCAAGATCTACATATTTGAGTGGTTATTTTTGTATAATTTAGGTGCCCCCAATGGTTTTTCAGCAGGTTGAATCCATTCAAAAATGCAATTTAAACAACACAAAATTGTCATTTAGTGCAGATTTAAGTCATCAAATTTCGGCAAAAAAACAAAAAACTTAGAATAGTTATACAAAACCATTTTTTAATTGTGGAGCTTTAATTTTTTATTCTTTGTCCAGGAAATTTCATGTGTAATGTAAGGAGATTGTAAGTAAAATGATAATATATCTATCTATCTATCTATATATAATTTAGTAATTTTTTTGTATTATTTTTCAAAATTTAATATTAAAATAAATTTAGGTTAACTTTTTGTTGAAATATTATTAATATATTTAATTATGTTAGGTGCAAACCTTTAACTTTTTCTCAAGTTTTGCATTCTAAAAAAAGTTTTCACCTCAAGAGATTTTTATTATTATTTTAATGCATTAGGTTACATGAACATCTCTCCCATATTGGGTTACTATCAAAATTATTTATTATTATTTTAATTTGTTACTTTACATGATCATCTCCCACTCTCTCATATTGAATGTAGTTTGTGTGGTTGAGAGGAATGATTGTTACCCTCCTCCCATAGATTCAATTCCTTGTAAGTGACATGTGGAAGCCTCTCTTAAAATTCCAACCCATCTAAATTTTAATTGAATTTTTTAATAACTTAATTTAAAATTTAGAGAATATATATATATATATATATATAATTTCACTAGATCATCGTAAAAATCCACTCTTATTTAAAATTTATACTAAATTTGTATCAAATACCTACATTCTAATATCTCTAAATCCAATTAAATTACCCTAAATCCTTATCGTGAAACCTATCTACTTACCCTACACTGCAAGCAATAAACTTGAAACCATAAATACCTGTCATGAAACTTGAGAACTTGATATTTTGCAATTTCCGAAGTCTGTTTAGAGTCTAATTAGTGTTTAAAGTTCGCCTTCCCAGTGCACGATTTTTAGGCATTGTGAATGGAACTTGTGCCTCAGTGAATTATTGTTAAAGAATATTAGAAGGTATTCGTGTATAATTGATTCGCCACCAATTGTATTATTAACTTGTTTCATAGCCATGGGCTCCGCTGCACACAATATTGCTTCCCATTAAGCCAATACCGACCATCAGTCACAAGTACACCACACTCCGTGTGTTGGGATTTGTTGTCAGTTTGGGATTTGGTTAATTTCTTGGTCAATATTGTTATCTATTTGGTTAATTTCTTGTTAACAAGTATTTCTTGTTAACCAGTATTGTTTGTTCAATTTTTAGCTTTTTAGGGACTTGAGAGTGTGTCACATGCAAAAATGCACAACCTTATTTTTTTTTTATGTATAAATGCAAAATTTTCTTATACAACCTTATTCCTTATTTTTTCTATGCACAAGATGGGATGAAAATGAATATATTTATTTAAAGGGTATTTGTGGAAAGTTGAAATATGAATTTTTATATATATTATTTTATTAAAATTAGTAATGTTGATGTAAGTTGAGGAAAGTTTTCATGTTAATTTTGTTAATTAAAATCATAAATATATTGCAATTAAAATAATCTTATAATCTTACAATAACTTTCAAATTGATGAAAATATTGTAAGTTTTGAAAAGAAAAATAAAATGTAAATCCTCTTAAACTTTATATATATTATAGAGTAAATTTTATTCTTAAATGTATGATTTATAAGCTATAATTTTATTTTAAAGATGATAATGAAGATGTGGATGAAGATGAAATTTAAAAGTAATTTTTTTTTATCCTATATATTTTGGTGAATAAAAAGTTAAAAAAATAATATTTACAAATATCAAAACCAAACTATTAAAATTTAGTAAATAAATTTTACTACACAATAAAAAATAATTAAAGTTTTGAACCCTAAATTATAATAGAACACATATATTATAAATGCATAAAAGTATATTAAATATATATCAACATAAAATCAATCATTATAAAATTGTCTATTGCATGTTAGGCCATTATTGAAATGCTAACTACTCCATATTACAATATAAAGAAACTGCAACATATACATTATAATGACATAAAGGTATGTTAAACATATATCATCATAAAAACAACCATTATTGAAATTGTATTTCATTATTAAAATGTGAAGTGCTTCACATTATAGTATACAAAAATAATACTACAACTATGTCTATAGAATGTATATAATTGAAATTTTAAACCCAAACAAAATTAATGGATTAAATTGTATATATGAAATCTATATTATAAAATACATATAATAGAGATTTTAGAATAACTAAAATTCATCAATAAATATATGCATCACCTACTACTTTTTTGAACATTAATATTTAAATTATTTTTGTTTTTTAGTAGAAATTTATACCATGATCTCTGTAAGAAAACACACAAACAAAGCTAAAATATACAAACAAAGATTTCAAATGTTTCCATGTTTATTTGCTATGCAATATTGAGCATGCACAAATATGTGATCTATATATTCTCGCTTTTATTTGAATAACAATATTTTGCATGTACAAACACATTGTTATTGTGATTGTAGATTAAGAGTTAACTATTGATTATTTTCTATTTATCTTTATTTGAATG
>JASDQU010242870.1:121766-132540 GCA_032191745.1 Picea mariana
TTTTGGTTTTCTAATTATAAATACATTTATCTTTGATATCTTAAAATTTATATTGTTTTACTTTTATGAGATATATATTTGTGTTTTAGGAAAATTATTATTATATGTATGTGTTTTAGGAATATTATGATAATATAATTATGCGAAGGCATGTACATAGGAAGAGTTTTTGCTAAAACCTGTGAATAGCCCAAAACTTGTCAATCAAACCACCTTCTATCAACAACTCGAAACTTGTCAACCAAACCACATGTATCCATTTGTCATGTGAAGTACTGGCCTCCATCACCTCATCGCTACCACCAAGCCAACTTGTTTCCCCACCGTCTTTCACGTGAAGTACTCGCCTCCTCCACCTCACTACTACCACCATGCCAACTTGTTTCCCCACCGCCTCTATGATTTGCATTTTGTTGATGATTGCAACTATGTGAGACATTCTCGAGGACACAAACCTAAAAGAGAGCCCCTGAGAAGGGTGTGTGGTTCCTATCTGAGACAGAGCTGGAACGTAGAGATGGCCTCCTCCTTATAGAGAGTTGAGAAGAACTCCAAATTATTCTCTTGTGTAATGCAACGAGAAAGGAGATCTGCAGAGTTGGATGTGCATGTGGCTGAGCGCAAGGTGAACGTGTGAAATCCCAAAGTGTTGGGTGCATCGTCATGAGAACATAAAAGAAGATGATGTATTAGCCTCCTCTGAGCATAGAGTTGATGAGAAACTCCAGATGACTCTCCTATGTAATTCAATGGGAAAGAAGATTTGTTGAGTGGACGTGCATGTGGATGAGCACAGGTGAACGTGATCCTAGTGGCTGAGCACTAATGAAGAAGTGGTTCTTCTGTGTAATGCACTGAGCCAGAGATATGGACATCCCTATGGATGTGCCACTAGTGGATGAGAACTAGTGGGTGTATAAGATCCCTTTCTATATTGTTCAAGAGTTAGACCTACCTATAACCCTAATTGTAATGTAAAGGGTACAGATCGGTCCCACCTTTAAGTGATTGACATTTAATGTAAAAGATAATTAATATGGTTAATATTAATTATATTATGAGATAGAGAGGTTGGCCCTGTTGTGCCAATAGACACTTTTGTTGATAGGTGAAGTCTAATATAAGTAAAGGTAAATTCCCCATTGAGGAATCATAACTTTTGTGTGATTTTGGAAATTTCAGCAAGTACACCTTCTTGGGAAAAGTGTGCACCTCTCTTGGGCACTAGTCTTCTAGGGTTTTCAAGCACCCTCTTGTGTGCTAGGTTTTCTTGGTGGTGAAGGTATTTCTCTTGAATAATATAGCAAAGGATTTGGCTGGGTTTACTTCCCTTATTGAGAAGGGTTTCCCAGGATACTTCTTATGTTCTTGTGCATGGTGTTTCTTCTTGTGATCTTGGTCGCTGCAACATTATTGGTTATGGTTAAGATAAATGTTAAAAATGGATGAACTTCATGCTTAACCTTGCTTATTGAAAAATCAACACATATCCCTTAACCTATTATAAATATCTTTGTCCCTCCCTTTTGATAGCTTTCTAAGAATTTCAACTGGACGCAAGTGACGACACTGGCGAGCTATCTAGACTGTGATATTTAGATTGGAGTTCCCCATTATCAAGTCTGACAGTTAAATCAAGAAAAGCATTTATCTCCAGAGACGATAGTAGCGAGCGAAATGTGACTTCTTAGCTAGGACTCCAACAAACCATCAAGGCTTAATTTAGGTTTTCTTCATACTTCTTTATCCCAGATGCAAATAAGGCTAAATTTCGGTTTGCTTCACACTTATTTATCCTAGATGCAGATAAGTAGAAGACGGTTTCAAAGATAATCATTTTGAGACAGATAATAAAAAAAAATCAGTGGATCAAATTCCTTATGAAATGTTTTTCCACTGATATTTAGAAACATGAGGAAACAACATNTAAATGTTAAAAATGGATGAACTTCATGCTTAACCTTGCTTATTGAAAAATCAACACATGTCCCTTAACCTATTATAAATATCTTTGTCCCTCCCTTTTGATAGCTTTCTAAGAATTTCAACTGGACGCAAGTGACGACACTGGCGAGCTATCTAGACTGTGATATTTAGATTGGAGTTCCCCATTATCAAGTCTGACAGTTAAATCAAGAAAAGAATGTATCTCCAGAGACGATAGTAGCGAGCGAAATGTGACTTCTTAGCTAGGACTCCAACAAACCATCAAGGCTTAATTTAGGTTTTCTTCATACTTCTTTATCCCAGATGAAAATAAGGCTAAATTTCGGTTTGCTTCACACTTATTTATCCTAGATGCAGATAAGTAGAAGACGGTTTCAAAGATAATCATTTTGAGACAGATAATAAAAAAAAATCAGTGGATCAAATTCCTTATGAAATGTTTTTCCACTGATATTTAGAAACATGAGGAAACAACATAATAAAAAAAGAAAACCAAATTCCTCACTAAGATAGTTTTCAACCAATTAAGAATTTACATAGCAATGTCAACTCCTCAATTATTCATTACTGGTATTTCAGTTTTCAACTTTGAATTGTATCGAGAACAATAAAATAAATTTAGAATTTTTTTTTTGATAGTTAAACAATTAAAAAACTTATTGGAGCAGATTTATCACCATCCTTGGCATCAAAAAACACACTAAGATTTGTCCTTGGAGTACAATCAACATCACCTGTAGACCTCCAAAACACTTCCTTTGCATTACTTTTCGAGCAACCTTCAACTTCTGCCAAATTATACTCATAAGCTTCATTTTTTTCATCTATGGCATCATCTTCTTTCCAACCTGGAATTATAATACTCCTAATTCAATATCTACCATTGGTTGGAACAAACTCCATCGACGTTTCACTTGAGCTCAAATACTCTCTTGGAGTAAAAAAATCCTCAAACAATTTTAATTTGTTTCCATGTTCAACAGGTGTTTTCTCGCTGACTCGGTTGTGTTATCACACAAATTATAGGTTGGGAAAATCCTGACCTAATCCATAAGATGGAAATAACTATGGGAGAGTCTACCCACTATCACCTTAGATCAAACCTACCCTCACTTTAGTGAAGAAGAAATCCTACACAATGGGGGAATCCCGGGAGACCCTAGGGGGAAATGAGATGGAAAGTGAGGTTATGGAAGATGATGCTCCTATAGTTTAAAATAATAAGTGGAAAGTGGATTGGGAACAATTCTTAGAGATGGTTAATGGTTTCCAAGTGCTTGAGTACTTGTGGAGGATAGTTTTACCTGTCCGAGACGCAAGAAGAGACAAGTATACGAGCTCAAAGATTAAGTGGACAAGAAAGTTAAGATTGTTGTCCCAAACTATAGTAGTAAACAAGAGTATATATCAGCAATGAATGAAGCTAATTACTGCATATTTAACCACTCAAAGCATAAAATATTTATTGAGAAGTGAAGCATAAAACAAGTAGATTAGCTCCCAATACTTTAGCACAAACTTTAGTGGTATGAGAGTGTTGTTTTATGAAGTTTCTAGAGTATGTTTGTAACAGAAAAGTGGTTTTATAAAATATTTTCTACTACAACAAGTTTCAACCATGAGAATAAGCAAGTAATCCAATAAAAATTTCAACAATAAGCAATAGAATGATAGTAATGGCTTACAAGTAAATTTCCATAGTTGAAATGCAAGTTAAAATTGAAGATATAGAGTGATTTTTTGTTGTCCTAATAGTTGTAAATTTTATTAAGTTATATATCCAAGGATACTAGGCCAATCAAGACACCCTAGAGGCTTTAGCAAGCTTCAAGCATCAAGAAAAGATTCCAAGATGAAAAAAATCAATATCTTTCTAAATCATGTTTCCGAATGAAAATAATTTATTTCTCCAATGCAAATAAAGATTAGTGCCTTGAAAAATGGGTTATGGAGTCTTCTTTTACTAAGTTAGGTCTACTAAATATCAAGGGGTGTAATCCCTTTTACTCCCTTGATATAGCAACCCTAACAAGGTAAAGTCTAGGATGGTGTAAACCCTTTTACTCCTCCTAACAACCTTTGCAATAGCATTTTCAACAAAAAAAAATGATAAAACTTGGTGGAGGTTGTAAACACTTATAATTCTCCAAGGATATAGCCAATAAAAACCATGGAACAAAAAACAAATAACAAAGTGCATATTTTCCTTACCAATTCCAAAAAAATGGCAAGACACACCCTAGTTACCTAGTATTTTTCACCATCAAATCAAGAGAAAGAACCAACAAGAGATAGAACACCAATTCAATCCATAAGACAAGAGCTAAACCACATCACAAGAGAGAGAGATAATGAATTAGCCCAAGAGGGGCACAAATTTAAGCAAAGTAGTCATCTCACAATGGGAGATCTATGATGAAAATGAAATAGAAATTATCCTCATTTATACAAATCCTATAAAAAGTGTTTTTCCACTTACCTTTAGGGTAAACCAAAAATTAAGGGGCCAACAACCCTTAATTTTCCTCTTTACAACTTTAAATTTTATTTTTCACATAAGAAAACCATAAAAGAAACATGACATCACCCCTTTAGGGAAACGTTTTGGCACTTGGAGAAATTCGTTGAGCTTGGAGGTGAAATGTTGGGCCTCCAAAGGCCTTCCTCTCATATTCTAAGGTCCCCTCCATCAATTCAAGGTATCTCTCCATCCAAATGTGTCAAGTTTCAAGTCAACCACACCACCACTCCAAACCCTAGCCCAAGGGTGACGTCAGGCCCTCCAAATGTGAAGTTTTGACCTCCAAAGGAAAAAATGTTGGGCTTGTAGGGGCTAGGTGAGGTCATAAAAAATTTCTCCCAAGCCTCCAAAGGTTTTCATAATCATTTAATGTGTAGGCCAAGGTATCCATCATGTGGGCTTCATGCCCCAAGGAATCCCAAGCTAGGCTTTTTCCTCCAAAACTGTCCACCAAGCAAGGTCTTGCAAAGATAATTAATATGCCCTCCAAGGATCTAAATTCAAGCACATCATGATAACTAAATCAAATCAATAAAAGAGTCACCTAATAATGTGCATCAAAATCCACCTCATCAAATTAAACAAGTGCTCAGAGACCCTATGCAACTTGCCAAGTTTAGGTATGGGAGGGTTGACAAAGTGACTTATTGGGTGAATCATCCCCTAAGTCAAGGAGTGTTTCCCAAGTGGACCCCCCTCTAATTCATGTGTAGATGATGAAGTGGGTGGGGAATATTTTTTTGGGCATGGGTTTCATGACATACAAGGGATCCTAGTGTGTCATTTATGGGTGCCTTTGTAGAGGGTGTGTTGCACCTTTGTTTTCAATGCATTATTTTTCCAAGCCCATTTATTTCGTTTTTTTTTTTTTTTATGTTTCCAGGTTGAATAAAAGGTGGGGCTTCTACCTAAGAATAAAATTTTTTTCCCACCTTCATTATACCATATCCACATTATGCTTCCCCAAGTTGAATACAATGTGTGGGGCTTCTACCTAAGCATGAAAAACATTGCCTACACACGCTCTACCTTGGTTGGCGTTTTCATATTGTTATTTTTCACGGGTCCCATTAGTTTGTTATGAGAGACATTTCATTGTCCTCGGGATCCCTGGGTGAGCATATATAAGGTTCATGATTGGATTTTATAATTTTCCAGCTACAAACATTTAGGCTTTCAACTCCTTCTTCCCATGAAATGAGGGACAATCTCTTCTTGGGTGTGTACACCCAAAAATACCAAAAGATAAAGAGGTGAGGGGGATAAGTGTGGAAAGTAGTAAGTATGATTGGGAAAGGAACCATAAATTGTCAAGGGGACCTCCTAGTAGCAAACCCATCCCTAAGGGTGACCACTTACTAGGGCACAATGTCAACCACCAAGGTGAAACAGGGTAAGGAGCATAACTTCCAAGAAAATGTTACATAATCAAAGGCATATTTTAAATGCAACAGACTCAAATGCCTCAAATATTGAAATGATACCATAATATCTGTCTTGTACCTCATGGAGCAAGACCCAATGTCTTTCAGAAGCAATCTAGTGTGGAAGATACCATCATGATGAATATGATATATGTGGTGGTGAGGCAGACCTTTGTCTGTACAAGTGGACACTATCAGTCATCTATCTCTCGGTACTCCATATCTGCAACCTGAGGGCATCTAGACGTCATCTCCTTAGTTATCCCTAGGAAATGGGGATAACATCTGGATTTACTTGGGGAAATGTAGTCTTCGTAGAGTGGATGAGAACCAACATGAGAACCACAACACCTCCTGGTTAGACCTGTACCTACACTGAAACAAACAAACGTAAAATATAGGGTAGTTCTATAACCCTTCATCCATATATATCAAAATAAAAACTCAAAAATAAAAACTAATCTAGAAAAGAAAATTTTTCATTTTTTCAAAAATTTCTAAACTAAATAAGTAATATAATGAAAGAAATATGAAAGTAGGAAAAAATGAAACATAAAATCTAGATAAACTACCATGAGCAATCAAAATGAAAATGCAAGAAAACTAGATGACCTAGCTACTTACTTGGATCCTGAGCCTTGAACAAGTCAAGTACCTTGAATGTAGGGTTGGAGAAGATACCCATCCACTGGTAATGGAATCTTTTTCCCATACAAGACTGTCAAGAAGTATTTCTCTTTCTCGGAGTTCTTATTGATGATGTAAGGGCCATGCCAATAATTTTTATCCTTCTGGTCGTATTTAGGCGTGTCCTTCCTCTTATCCCACATGAATGCAAGACTTCCTTCATTGTAGTTGATGTAAGGTATATATTCGATGTAAGGATACGAAGGAGGTTCTGTGTTGACTACATATTTAATGGTTTTCTCACGTTCTTTGTTCTGTTTATCCTTTTTCTTTAATATTTGGATGGACCTTGGTTCTTTCCCTTGGAACTTTGCAAGCTTCTCCTTGTACTCATTTTTCCTTGTGAGCAACGTATCTATGCAATCTTCCTATGAAAAAGGCAGATCACATGGATCATACTCAATGATCTGGTGAGGTACATCAAAGTCACACTCACTAGTGTAATCAAGATTGTTGGGATCCATCACATGCTTCTCATCCCTTTCCTGACTATACAGAATCTCAAAAGTACCATCCCCCATGGGAATATGTGTGTGGGTGAGATCCATACTGAGGAAACCCCCAAGAGCATCGGACCAACTTCTTGATAGAAGAATTACTCAAGCATCTGGAATATCAATCACCAATATGTTCATAATGAGGTTGATATGAGGAAAGTCAATCAAGTAAATTTCAATTGTTGGCACAAGGGCAGACTTGGGGTTCAATGCTTCAATAACGCGCCAACAAAAACCTAACTACCGGCCCTTTCAGCAACACCTACGAAGCAGATGAAGTCTCACCCAAGGTAGAGGCAGGGGTTGCTACAAGACTCAAGTGTATGCAACCTAGCTGGGACACATATCTATGATTACAACACCTCAACAAAGCACTTAGAAATTGTTATTCATCAATACTTAATCTTAGTTCACAGTGCAGATAAACCCTAATTACAGAGCAACGCAGTATTCAACCAAATCTAACACATCCAAGCACTAAGCACATCAAAATATATCATATCTAACATTCGTTCACATGGCTAAGCACTAAACTATCATATCAGATATATCTAAACACTAAGCACAAAGCATAAATCACATGAATAATATAACAACCATAATGCACAAAGCAACCATAACACAAGATATACGTGGTTCACCCCCAGCTTGGGGCTATGTCCACCAACTCTTCTTCTCTTTATTACCTTTCGTCAATCATATACATTCATAGAGCCATGATATCCCACTTTGCATAGGACAAGAGATCTGTGCACACTTCGCCAGATCCTCCTTCCCCGAGCTAGGTTACAACACAAATTCCTCTTACAATCTACATGGGCTTCTTACATCCACTTGCACTTATCTCTACAAGTATTCAACACAACATGCACAAAGCATTTACAACTATCACTTACACTTAGCAAAATACCACACAGATCTCCTTGGTCTAGTAGTTACTTCTTACATCGCCTAGACATCTATTTATACATTACAAAAAGGGCCTAAGCCGACATCCCCATACTCGTTACATAAACCCTAACCCCAAAACTTCCCTAAAAAGGGGTCGATATCCCGCAATCTCTGCTTTGACTTGCACTCCGCCTTCGACGAGCCTGTCGAAGTCCCAAAAAGAGGTCAAACATGACCAAGGTTCCCCAAAAATTGGTCAAGGGTCAAAATGCCAAGCCAATAATTTTTATCCTTCTGATCGTATTTAGTCTTGCCCTTCCTCTTATCCCACATGAATGCAATACTTCCTTCATTGTAGTTGATGTAAGGTATATCTTCGATGTAAGGATATTGTTTGCACCCTTTACGTCACATTGTGAGAAAATAAGAGGTGCTTACATGCCCAGTTGGGTCTTGCTGAGCATGACAACTATAGAGGAAAGAGTTAGAAAAATAAAAAACAAAACTATAAGCAAGAAATAAACTAAAACAAACTAAAATTAGAAGCATATGGATAAAGAAATAACAAACGCAAAAAGACCAATATCACCAATGTTTTTTAGGATGATCTGTTGATGAAATCAAAGCACAATGAAGAAAGGGGACTATGAGTCCCTTCTTCCTCCAAAGGAAGGCTCTTGGACCCTCACAAAACTTGCTCTCCTTACAATAAGAAAAATGAAAATGGTGATGAAAGAACTTCTTTCCAAATTCACTCAATAGAGAGGTGAATTGCTCAATGAAATGGTGCTAATGTGTTATAGTCAAGGAGTAAGTCCTTAAAACAATCTAAGCAGCATAACATTACATGAAATTCCTTGAGAAAATGATGTTTCTTCATGGCTTTTTATAGCATTGCATTAGGTGATTATGTAACCCCTTTGTAGTGTGAATAGAGGCTCTTTAGGGCTTCATTAGGTCTTTGACCAGCCTACCATGCGGATTTAGCTCAGATTTGAAGGTTAAATCAACTTGGGAGCTGATCCATAAGTGGTTGGGAGGCCGACCAATTCAATAAATGCGTCGTTTAGCAGGTGCGCGGGTTTTTGCGCCAACAACCACGCATCGTGCGCGTATGCGCGCATGGTATGTTCCTGTTCCGCGCATGTACGTGCGCACCCCAATTCCGCAAAGCGCTCTTCAATTTTTGGTTACTTTGTATAGTTTTTGACCTTTTTGGAATGACATGTGATTAATTCAATGCCATGAATGACTTCATTACTGCTTGACAATGTTGAGTTATTGTCGCCATGTGCGGACGAAATTTCAGTGATAACAGATATGAAAGAGGTTTTATGTTGACTACATCTTTAATGGTTTTCTCACGTTCTTTGTTCTGTTTATCCTTTTTCTTTAATATTTGGATGGACCTTGGTTCTTTCCCTTGGAACTTCGCAAGCTTCTCCTAGTACTCATTTGTCCTTGTGAGTAACGTATCTATGCAATCTTTCTGTGCAAAAGGTAGATCACATGGATCATACTCAATGATCTGGCAAGGTACATCAAAGTCACACTCACTAGTGTAATCAGGACTGTTGGGATCCATCACATGATTCTCATCCCTTTCCCAACTATACAAAATCTCAAAAGTGTTATCCCCCATGGGAATATGTGCGTGGGTGGGATCCATACTGAGGAAACCCCCAAGAGCAACGGACCAACTTCTTGATAGAAGCATTCCCCAAGCATATGGAATATGAATCACCAATATGTTCATAATGAGGTTGATATGAGGAAAGTCAATCAAGCAAATTTCAACATCTTCACAAAGTCCGTAAACTTTGAATTTATTAGAATCAATACCACAGGCATTTCATAAGGTCAGTTCATCTTTAAATCGAGTTGTTCCATCACTTTCAATGAAATCACACTTGTCGAGGCTTCGTATTCCAGCATACAATTGTTCAAATAGAGACCATTTATACCCAAATAAAGATAGAAGGGGGGGTTATTATCTTTTTGTCGGTCAAGATACATAGTATTCAATATTATTGGAGGGTCCTCCTTTTCGGCTGGTAATTTCGATAACTTCAATACTTCTCTTCTCAAGGATGGGATCTTTGACATTTCCATCACAAGGATTTTCATATACCACTTTCGAAACATAGTTGGCACACCTATATTCAACTAAATCCCCTCTCCCATCGAAGTTGGTTTTGGAAGCAATTCACCGACTGGAGGTGGGGGTGGTGGGACCACCTTCTATGTAGATGGAAGACGAACTTCCACCTCTAGATGAAGTGGAGTGGAAGGTTGTATTGGGGGAACTGAATCCTTGTTTCTTCTTGTGTAGGTCAAAACTTCATTTCTTCTCAATTCCTTTCTCTAATCCTCGATTAACTGATTCAACACTCTGAATTCATCAATCTATTCTTGAGTAATATATTCTTCTAGGAAGTTGCAAATAATTTCCATGAATTTTATACCATCATAGGAGTCTTCATCATGTCGGGGATACTCATCATCTCGATGAGATTCTTGGCAAGGACAACACCATGGTGTTTCTTTTGTGTTGACTATTGCAACCCAGTTCAATGTGTCAGGAGATTTTTCCTCTTGCTAAGGCTTCAACTTCCAACCTGTGGCATCCCTTTGTTGTCTAGTAAATTGAGTTTTGAAGGCACATGGATACTAAAAAGGGTAAACCTTTGAGTCAAGAATATTCTCTTCAATTTCTTCGGTATACTCTTTGGCTTGTGCCAAATTGGTGGGTTTCTTATCCTTCAATATGAAACATAATTTCCCATCAAAAGAATTCATATAAAGGA
>JASDQU010242871.1:14449-26863 GCA_032191745.1 Picea mariana
AGAAGGAAATTGGGTTAAGTTGGTTAGAAGGTAACCCCTTGAGGAAGCTACATGGAAGTATAAATAAGAGAGGAAGGCTCTCCTATTAGCACCTATTGAGAACATTGAATATCTATTATTTTGTAAGGTTTATTGCAGGTATTAATTGATACATCTAAAGTTAAACAAGTCTGAGCTAGCATGAAGGGTTGACAGTGAAAGTTTCAGAATTGCAAAAAATACTGGAAAAAAAACCCTAGTTTTTTAGGTGTATGCAGGCTATAGTGTAACAGAGCACATACATATGCAAGATGAAGAAGAGCATAGCATGTTCATATGTAGGCTGAAGGAAAACATAGCACGTACATACGCATGTTGAAGAAGTAACAATCACGTACAGTTGGGAAAAGCTATGAAAACTTGAGAAGATGAAGATGTTAGGTCTCTAGAGTCTGAAAGCAAGCTCTCGGGAAGGTCTACAATGATCATGAACAACAGATCTATCTATAGGTTCAAAATGTATGTATTATTTCTATGTGTAGTTGGATATTGTTGTCTACATGAGATATGGTCATGGGGGTTTGAGGATTTTCCCTAGAGAGGTTATTAGCAACATGGAAATTAATGTATAATTCAGATCTACAAAAATAAAGTACCGGTATAATTAATATCTTTCATTGGGACATCTTATTGGTGTTGAGGCATATATTGTATTTCTTGGCATATGGTTAAGGGTTTTGTGGTACATGGTTGAGATCTTGTATTTGTGAAGTGGTATTGAAGTGGTTGATATATTGAGAGGTTGTATATCAATAAGGGTTTGATGTCTAGTCTATGTGAAGGTTATTATACTTGTTCATGATTATACACACTTGTATGGCACATGACTAGAGAGATAATGATGTACTTGGTTAAAGGATATGTATGAGGATGTATGCATAGGGCATATCTACAGTCTTGACACAATGAAAGGTTGCAAGTTGACGTGACAGAGGCAACAAAGGGTCTGATTTTTTTGGGAAAGAGAAAAACCTAATTTTTAAAAGGCGTACGCAGGCTACAGTATAGACAGGTCGTGTACATACGCAGGATGCACTGCAGACAGGCCGCATACATACGTCTACTGCAACACAGACAGGTTACGTACATGTTGGGTTTTTTTTGGTACAGGAAGGTTACAAGTACAATTTGATCACAGGTCTTTGGTACATGTTGGTTACAGGTTGTTGGAATATATTGGTATATTTTTACAGTGGTATATCTCACGGTGATAATGTGGTTGTGGTTTCATCATTTCACTTATATTTCAGAGTGGAAAGATGGGGCAAGGATAAGTGGTTGTAGTCAGAGAACATAGGGGTTTGTAGCCTCCTTCTAGTTGTAGCCATAGAATTGGGGAGTTGGAGCTTCCCTCAGGTTGTAGCCTAAAAATATAGGGGGTCGGAGCTTCCTTCCAGTTGTATTTTGAGAACAAAGGAAGATGGTTCTTCCAATGAATGTAATTCTTAAAGACATATAATAAAACTCATTCTGTGGTTTTCTCCCACATTAGGTTTCCATGTAAAAATATTGGTGTGTTGTGTATGTGTATGATTTTTAATTGTTCATGGTTTATTTACTCTGCACTTATTGGATGATAATGATATATTGATCATAAAGAGAAATAATACTTGCATATTGTGGTTAAAGGGATTAAAAAACTACATTATTGATTTACCCCCCTCTTAGTAATCCAACACCCCTCTCCCATTTACAAAATGACTAAAATTTCCCAAATTTCTTCAAATTATTTAAAAGTTCAAGCATGGAGGTAAGGGGGCAGTGAAGGGAATCTCCCCCTTCCCTTGATTGATATGGATTATTTTGAGAATGACATGTAGGAAAAGATATAAGGAAACACACATAGATATTGCAAGAAACACAATAATACAGTTAAACTCGGATTCTATTAATGAATGTTTGAACTACAAAAGACTGTAAAATGTAAAACACACAAGCTAGCTAGAATGGTAGTAGCTTATCTATGAATATAGAGATGTGACGACTACGCTCATTCGCAAGAAGTTGATTACAAAGAGGACAAAAAAGGAATTTAAAAATAAATAACCAATGAGAAAATGATAAACATCCAAAAACCTAACCCTAGAAGATGAAACGTCAAAAGATTTGTGGGCCCCAATGTGGTTAGTTGAAACATCAACTTCTTGGGGGCATTACTTTTGCATATGATCTATGTTTGGGGAACTCTATATCCCATTGTAAAGGCTAGTCGACAAGTACACATTATGAATGGCCTAATACATGCCTCTAGTATCTACTGGGTGTTGCCATGTCACAAAAACATCATTCAAGGCCTCAAAACAGCCCCAGAAGTTTGGGACCCAAAAAATAGTAGAAAAAATTCCAAGATGTAGAACCATTTTGAATTAGTGGAACAGGTGGGTGGACACCAATATCCACTTAGATCATTCCTCCCCCCTTAGGAATCAATGGTCCCCATTTTTTCAAGTTCCTCCATCAAATGGAGAAACTTATGTTGATTCTGACTCCAAGTGAGCCACTTGCCCTGGTGAAGAAACTGCCCTGCTTTGACAGCCCGATAGAGTTGGATGTTGTGTTGGTGGGTGCCCTTTATCTTGGTGTCCATGATCCGATCATTTTTTTGTTGTTAAATATAGTCAATATTGAATTCTATAGGGTCCAAGTGCTCGATCACATCCAAGGTTTCCAGGAGAGGTGGAAAATATGGTTGAAGAAGTGCTACATTAAATACCAGGTGCAAGCCAAGGAAAGGAGGGATACTTAATTCAAAATAATTCTCACCCATAGCCTTGGTGATGGTGTAAGTCTTGTATCAGAATGGGTGGAGCTTCCGATGGGGTCTCATGAGGCACTCTTTCTACAAATGAAACCATATCTTATCTCTTACCTGGAACTTTTTTGGTACCTGATGTTGATCGTGGCGTTACTTGTACTTGGTGTTGGATTTCTGCAAAATGTCATGAACCTATTGTTGAATGTGTTGGATTTGCTCAATAAATTTGGTTTCTTGATTAGCCTCAGTCTAAGCATGGAAGACTCTTCATGTGCAGTTATAATGGGAATATTTATGTCAATGGGGGACAATGGTTAGAACCCCAAGCACACTTGAAAAGGGTTGTTTCCAATAGATTTGTGGAGGGATATTTTGTAGCTATGTTGAACATAAGGAAGGATCTCATCCCATGTGCATGGATGTTTGGAATTGTACATCCTTAGGAGATGGTACACAATCATATTTTTGACTACCTTTGTTTTTCCATTAGTGCTGTAACGTACCCATCCACCCACAGGTTGGGCACAATACCAATCTGTAACATACCCAGCCACACACAGGATGGCCATGCTACTCCAAAAACTGGCTTCTGAACTGATCTCAAATTATAATAACATTTAATCTGAAATCAAGCATGAAAGAGCCACATGCATTAATTAAGATTCATGCTACAGCATAAAGAAACAAACAATGTGCCATGCACAAGAAATTACCAGCAAACAGACACATTATAAATACATATCTCAAAGATAATTAAATACGCAGCGGAATATACATTATATAGAAAACACAAAGAGCACTTATATTTGCAAGTAAACATTCACCAATTGGCTGCAGACCAAGGACGTTCCTCCCAACCATAGACATTGTTGTTCTTTTACTCTCAACAGTAGGTCACCCCCGAGCCAGGGCTATGAATCGACAAGGACAGGTCATGGGCCAAATCTGCAACACACAATAGTTGGCTAACTAGCTCTCAGGTTTCCAAACCACACAGCAAATCCAAATTTCCAACTCTCTTTCCCCCTCATCCTACACAACCCAAAGAAATGAACACCTTTCTCTACCATGAAGTCCTTTAGGTTGTTCCATTTCTTTCCAAAGCTCTAGTGCTACTAGTCAGGAAATATCCCTACTGGAAACTCCAAGTATTCTCAGTTGTGGATAGTTCTTTCCGAACTGCCATCAATCTCATGCACACAGGCATCCATTCCCTCCTGGAATGATCTGTAATCTATTACATCCATCTAGCAATGGATCTCCTCTTCCATCCATTCACTTCCCTGCTTAGACCAAGAACACACAAATTAGCAAGAACGAGGCACCAAAATGAAAGAGTGAGAAGGTTGTAACAATGAATGAATAACAACAAGTGAACATTCAAGCTCTCACAGGATTTTCAGCACCCACAGCAATCCAAAGTACACCAGCTCTCTTCTACCCAGCCTGCACAACCCAAGAGAATGGACCCCCTTCTCTTCCATGAAGTCCCTCCGGTTGTCCATATCCTTCCAGGGCTCTAGTACTTATGGTCAAGAATCTCCATGATAGGACTCTCAGGATTCGTAGTTGTGAGAAAAACTAAACACGGGCCAAAGCATATCATACATGCAAGCATTAATTCATGGTTGGAATACACCAGCAGTATTTACAGCCAACAAAACCATGGCTCCTCTCCAATAATTCGTTTTCCTTTCCCAAGACAAAACACGAATGAGGAAGATGAGTGGGTTAAGAATGAGTGGAGAGAGAACATAATGAAAGGTGTGAACAATGAACAATGAGTGAGTGAGTGAAGAAGAACCAATGAACCGTCCCAAAATATCCCACAAGGGATGTTTATATAATTACATGAAAATCAAGAACCACATGGCCTCCCCCAAGAAGATCATGTAACCCCTTTTCTCCATAAAATCAATTATGGGTAAATAAAATATAAAATAAATACTTAGCCCCTCAAGCCCCCTCTCTCATGGAATCATAGCCCCTATCTCTTTTTTCCTTGTTCGTCTTGCAGTCAACAATGTATTATTTTATTAATGTATATATATGTATTACATTTCCTAGGCACTCTAGCCCCTTTTCAACTTTACCGGCTCACCAGCCTAAGTCACAATTACATAATACATTATAGTTCATAAGGGTTAAAATCAGGGTGTTACATCCCCTTCCCCTTATTTTGGCACTGTCCTCGGTGCACGACACCATTCCAATGCTATTAACATTACAAATCTAAGTTCTTTGGCCTTAGTCCACACAAGAAATCCATCCAACTCTTATATACATATGCACCCTGGCCTAAAATTAAACATGTATACATAGGCATTCCGACCCAAAACATGTATAATGATCTTCARAATTTTTATTTCTAGCATCAGTTCCAACCAACATGCTCTCCTTCCCTCTCATCATGTACAACCCAAAGAAATGAACCCCTTTCTCTGCCATGCATCCCCTCAGGTTGTYCCACTWCTCTCCAGGGCTYCAGTGCACTCGGCCAGRAATTTTCAAAGTTGTGGCTTTAAGAACTCTMGCTGCAACAAGTCCACTGGACTTTATTCATTCCATGCCYTCATCATTGAGCTCGATTTCCTTCTGGTGTTATTTTTCCGTGAGCTTCCAACTTCAATAGCCAGCATCTCATATGTATTATAAAAATGCAGTCATCATGAGATATTGTTATAACAATTTCAATCATAAATGTCAAATATGTTTTATACAGGAAAACATAGTTTCCAAGCATGAGCTTCATGCTCATAATTTGTTTGGCTCTTGTGGTTGCAGGAATCAATATTTATTATGGATTATATTAATTCCATACCCAATACCATTATTCCTGCAATTTTCTCAACTTTCAATCAGCCAAAGCAATTTTTAGAATAATCATGTAACAATTCGTAACTATGAATTTATGAAATCTATTTATACACAGGAAATAAAATTCCCAGGAAAGAATATTATGCTCATAATGTTTGACTTTGTAGCTCTAGATATTAGTCTTCCTTATGGGCTTACATCCCTTCCATATCCAAGACCATTCTACTTGCAATTCCCTCAATTTACACTCAGCCAAACAATTGTCAGTATATCATGTACAAGATATATATATTTTCATGGAAACAATTACAAAAATTCACAAAGTGATCTCATAATTGTTTACAACAACAATTCAATCACTCTCATTAATCCAAATATTACTGGAATGAACCCATCATTATTTACACATGTATTATCAGTCAATATTTTCTTTCTTCTATCCATCAATATTTATATCACTATGTTCCCTTGATAGAGCTTTTCCATATTATATAACTAGTCTCACCTGCAAATTCATTGTTGCATTATCTAACAACTCCTGAAGTGTTTTCAACTTCATGAATTAGGAATACTCACATCATTTCAGTTGTTAGCATAATCATTTTAATGTTATATAATATATACATGCATTCACCAAAATGAATTCAATAATTCCTGTAATACCACTTGTAACATTTTTAATAGCTCCAAAAAGTGATCTCAGAATTGTAACAAACAATCCAATCACCTTCAACTAGTATTCATATTAAATATAATGCAACTATCCATCATTATGTATTTTCAGCACCACATGCTTTTAATAATGCAACAATTAATTACTAAATAAAATAATAATCATTGTACCAATATCGATGGCCACATTTACACAATGCATCCCTGCATTGACTACATAATAACCACATAACCATGTCATGCATTCACCAATGTGAGTTGGAAGGTCTAGCCAACGCCTCAACGCATCATCCACAAACTTCCTACTACTTGCCTAACTATTTGGATTCCTTCCTTTTCAACCCAAACACAACACCAAGAATATAATTCTTAAGTGCTCTTCAGCGTCGGCAAAGAGGTTGTCGTCCAAACATCAACTATACAGTAGATACCATTGAGCACTCACATAGCGCTATAATCCTTCCATATCCAACCATCTCATGGTCTCACACATGAATAACTCTATGGATTTTCATTGTTATAGGAGTATGTCTCTTGAATTAACCTGGTTATGATCCCATAACCAATCATAACACAATATACAATTGACAATATTTCTAAATGCATTCTAGCATCAATAACATCTACATATTCTAGGTCTTTGTCCATTACATATCGATTTAAATATTTAAAAGTTAATTGAGGGAATTCTTACCTCCATTCCCTTCAACATATATGCAACAAATGCATACCGGGATGGTGGTTATCAACCTACTTGATGCTACCTGGTCAACTACTATTTGTAGAAGCTCACAGACTTCCTCCTTCATCATTTTGATCACCATTCCTACCACCCTCATGGGTCTTCACATAGATGAAAATCATAAGCAACGGCAACATCCACATTTTTAACCATGCTATATCATTTTTCTTGCATACATAATCCATCATTAGTCATACTCAATTTCCATAACATCATTATTTCATAATAACAGACTATTCTAAGTTTACAAGCATGTTATATGCATATCCAAGCATGTGCATATGCACAATGCACATCTATATGCACCAAGCATTCACTGTGAGCATGCCTACTAATGCATATGCATTTTAACTTCATTGTATGTCTCATGCACTCTGGTGGATTTATGTTTCAATTCACTTATTTATTTATTTATTTATTTATTTATTTATGTTGTAGTTGGTTTTCCTTGAACTCCATCAGATCCTTGTTTCCTTGTGTGCTCCCATTCTGCCCATCTACACTATGGTTCCCTAGTCTAAATACTTTCCAACAAAGTTCCACTTGGTCATTCTGCAATCCAACCAATGTACTCAAATTGAAACAGATCCTTTTGGGTAGGCATGCCCAACTTTACCTTTATGAGACATTCCAGCACCTTGGAATGAAGTAGCTCAAAACATTCCCTCACTCTACTACCACAACACTATTGAATCAAATATTGTTTATCCTAGTTGTCCATTAGGTTACTTCATTAACCATTCCCTGTGAAACCATGCTTTTCACAATTAATACCATTCCCAATGGAAGTCCATTTTCACTCAATGACACTTTTCAAGTGAGAGGGAATTCCCAATTCTCTACATTGGCATCCTGCTTTCCACTGTGAACTTTGATATCAAGAGTGGATCTCTTTCACGCTTAATCTTTGCTACTATCTACGTCTCTCTCCCTTCAAGGCTAGGCAATCATACTTTTCCTTTTTATGCCCCTCAATGACATTTTTAACTTGCTAGCTTCATATCTTATGTGAGGGTTATTGCTTTTGTAGTACCTGCAATTTATTCAGATCTTGTAGTTGTTGACTAAGACTTATGTTCCACTTTCTTCAATTCTTTGTCCACCTTTCATTACTTTCTTTGTAATTCTTTGTTGCCTCATCTAACTTATGTAAGCTCTGTCATGCCTCCATGACCCTAACATCTGATCCTAGACTGGAATTGATCTAATTATACCTTTAATCCTGACAAACCTACAAGCAACCATCTTGTTAGAATTATACATATCATATAAAATTTGTCAATTAAATTTATAGGTACCTTTTCTGTTTAATTCATGAAGAAAAATTATATCACATTTATCTAAATTGGAATAATTCCAGGTCGTTCTCCTATAAATCAACCTTTCGACAGTTTTATTCTTTCCCCAATCGGATATCGAAGCCGAAACTTAGGGATCCTTGAAAAAAAACCACCTTCATCCTGCTTAGCTGATATAGAAATCGAATTTTTCCTGGGCACCTTCCTTCAAACCAAGTTCCACGTGATCGCGGGCTTAATCACTCTTTAGTGCCTTTCTCTGTGTTCTTCCACATGGGAGCTTGCATGAACACTATGTCCGAGGGCCAATTTAATTCCAGGCCCTTTTTACCTTAGCATGAGATCGGTGTTGGGACCAAGTCCTCTGGACTTCAAACTTTAGTTGTTCTCCATTTCCAAACTTTGATTTCCCCTAGAGTTGTAATCACCAAACCCTATCAATAACTCCCCTAGTACAAAAATACAGTCGATATTTAATCTCTCGTCGAATGGACGGTCCCGCACCCAGTTGGAGGCTTCAACGGAATGAATGGTTGCGACTTAATCAAAAGTTGAGACGGATGGCTATGAACCAATTCAAAAATTAGGCGCTCCGGGGCTCCGGAATATTTCCCTTCCCGAGTCTTCCACATCCCCAGAGTGGCAGTCCACCGAAGTATTTACCATGCTCCTCCACTACTTAATCAGACGGTCGAGATTTAATCTCGCATTCAGATGGTCTTTACACACTTTGGAATTTTCGGTGCTCTGGGGCTCCGGGATATTTTCATTCCCGAGTCTACCACTTCCCTGGAGTGACAATCCACTGAAGTACTCACCCATCTTCCATATTCTTGATCCAACAGTCGAGAAAGGTCCCGAAGGGATCCTAGATCGACGAGTTGCGTGACTTCGCGACTTTGAGCTTCAACACTTTTCACTTATAGAAACTTGGAAACCCCCAGAGTCACATACTCTCGGAGATGACACGGCACGTTGACATCACCTATGGTGACATGGACCATGGCACATGTGCCACGTGTCACTCAAAAATGAACAAATCGGGGTCCAAAAGGTACCAAAACTAGGTGACACATGTCCCCACATGGCATAAGCCACGTCATCAACCACATGGATGATCCACAATCACTGCTCAAGATCCGACGATCCGTGTGACATCATGGATTTACACTTCCATGCATTCAACACTTTGACGCTTTTGGGTTTTTCTCTACAACATACTTAGTATTCATCAGAGTGGCGAATTTCCAAAGCTCGAACTTCGCTACCCTTCTACCACTGCTAGATCTAATGGCCTACAACACTCATGAAGTCCTTCCTTCGATCTAACGATCGACGGGAATTACAGGACTTCAGTGATCTGGGGCTCCAATTTGTAGCAATTCAACAAAGTTTGAAACTCCCGAAGTGAAAACTCCCGAAGTGGTTAATTCCGGCTAACCATGATTAATGGCAAAGATCTCCCCGCACCTCCCATCATATCGGACGGCTGACAAAACTTCACAACTCCATCCTTCGACAGTTCAGACTTTGCCTGCCTACCAATATCGTTGAAGCGGCGAAGTTCCGAAGTCTTACCTTTCATGCTTTGCTTCGATCAATGGTTGATGATCGATCAGCTAGATCTAACGGCTGGGACTTAATCTTCCCAACTCCTTGATTTCACCTCTATCGGACGACCCCCGATCACCTACCCTTCGATCCAATGATCCAGATTCCCTTGATCTCACGGTGGCGATCGCTCCCGAATTCGAAAGGGATGGTCACTATCTTTCGATCCCTTACAAAGGGTCTCTGACGTTATGGCTTCTGTGTGGACTTTGCAACGCCATTTCTCCTGAGCTTCATGATTTCAAGGTCATAATCGATCTCAACCACGAGACTCTAACCAACAGATATGGCCCACACCAACCCAATGTTTCAATCAGTAGCTCTGATACCATTCTATAATGTACCCAGCCACCCACAGGTTGGGCACGATACCAATCTGTAATGTACCCATCCACCCATAGGTTGGCCATGCTACTCCAAAAATTGCCTTTTGAACTCATATTGAATTCTAATAATATTTAATTTGAAATCAAGCATGAAATACCCACATGCATTAATCAATATTCATGCTACAGCATAAATAAATAGACAATGTTCCATGCACAAAAAATAACCAACAGACGGGAACATTATAAATACATATCTCATAGATAATTAAATATGCAACAGAATATACATTATATAGAAAACACATAGAGCACTTATCTTTGCAAGTAAACATTCATCAACTGGTTGCAGAACAAGCACGTTCCTCCCAACCATAGACAATTTTGTTCTTTTACTCTCAACAACAGGTCACCCTCGAGGCAAGGCTATGAATCCACAAGGACGGGTCCTAGGCCAAATTTGCATCACACAACAGTTGGATAACTAGCTCTCAGGCTTCCAAACCACACAACAAATCTGAATTTCCATCTCTCTTTCCCCCTTGGCCTACACAACCCAAARAAATGAACACATTTCTCTGCCATGTAGTCCCTAAGTTTGTTCCATTTATCCCCAGGGCTCCAGTGCTACTGGTCAGRAAATCTCTCTGYTGGAAACTCCAAGGATTCTCAGTTGTGGACAATTCTTTCCGAACTACCATCAATCTCATGCACACAAGCATCCATTCCCTCCTAGAATGATCAGTAATCTACTATAGCCATATAGAAATGGCTCTCCTCTTCTAGCCATTCRCTTCCATGCTCGKACCAAGAGCACAYGAATTAGCAAGAATGAGGCACCAAAATGAAAGAGTAGTAGTGAATGAATAAGAACAAGTGAACACTCAATCTCTCATAGKATTTTCAGCACCCACAACAATCCAAAGTAMATCGGCTCTCTTCTACCAAGCCTGTACAACCCAAGAGAMTGGACCCCCTTCTCTACCAYGCAGTCCCTCAGGTTKTCCATCTCCTTCYAGGGCTCCAGTACATCTGGTCAAGAATATCCATGTTGGTACTCTCAGGATTSGTAGTTGTGAGAAAAACTGAACATAGGCCAAAGMATCTTAGACATCCAGGCATTAATTCATGGCTGGAATACACCAGCAATATTTACATYCAAAAAAACCATGGCTCCTCTCCAAGAATTCGTTTTCCTTTCCCAAGCCAAAACATGAATGAGGAAGACGAGTGGGTGAAGAATGAGTGGAGAGAGAACAGAATGAAAGGTGTGAACAATGAACAATGAGTGAGTGAGTGAAGAAGAACCAACGAACCACCCCAAAATATCCCACAAGGGATGTTTATATAATTACATGAAAATCAAGAACCGCATGGCCTCCCCCAAGAAGCTCATGTAACCCCTTTTCTCCATAAAATCAAGTGTGGGTAAATAAAATATAAAATAAATACTTAGCCCCTCAAGCCCCCTCTCTCATGGAATCATAGCCCCCTATCTCTTTTTTCTTTTTCTGTCTTCCAGGCAACGATGTATTATTTTATTAATGTATATAGATGTGTTACATTTCCTAGGAACTTGGACCCCTTTTCAACTTTATTGGCTCACTAGCCTAAGTCACAATTACATAATAAATTATAGTTCATAAGGGTTAAAATTGGGGTGTTACAAGTGTGTGGGTGGAAGGAAGTCGATTTGGTCAGCTTGGTGTCCATCATCAACCATAGGATGGACCAAAAATTACTTACGAACCTACTATCTCAATATGAAATAATGATCTGTGGGAGCCCAAAATGAAACCAAACACATTCAAATAAGAGCTTAGCAGTGGCCTCGACTATGATTCTCTTCTTGTAGGGTGTCAAAATTGTCGTCTTGGAGAATTAATCAATGACCATGAAGACACAGTCATTCCCATGCTTGGTTGAAGGTAGACCGAACATGTAATCCATGGAGATGGATTCCCAAGGCGTATCAGGAGTAGGAAGAGGGGTGTATAGCCCCTGTTTCTTGATGGCAGGTTTGGAAATGGCATAGGAAATGTAGGATCTGATGTACTTGTTGGAATCTTGTCGAAGATTTGGCCAATAAAAATGTTTTTGCAATACTACCACTATTTTGTCCACACCAAAGTGTCCTGACACCCAATGATAATG
>JASDQU010242871.1:54905-65828 GCA_032191745.1 Picea mariana
ATTTATTATAATGAGAGCATTAACCCAAATTTAGGATTTCAAAACTATATTTATTCTATTGGTAGTTTAAAGAACAAAATCAACAAAATCAACATTGATAAAATAGGAACAAACTCTCACGAGCTTCATTGAAAAACTGGGTGTTGGACAAGGCCTAAAACACATTGGGAAGATAGAATTTGTAACCTTAGTGATACGAACAAAGTAGAAGATGAAAATTGCTTTCTTTTAGAATGTCTTTCTTATACACATTAGGGCTCAATTCTACAGTATTTGTAACACTAATGGTATTCATAACATGTTAACACATGAAAACCAAAGAGAGCTAGGAAAGCTTCTCTACAGTCTTTTTTATCATAGAAACAAAATGTAAAAGAAAATCAATTGACCATTTAATTTGTTAGGGTCCAATAGATCAAAGTTGGTCTCAATGGACAATCATCATCATCATCATCATCATCATTGATGAAATTTCTCAAAAAATTGCGAAATTTCACAAAAATTCATTGAAATGTCAAAAATTTTACTAAACTTAAAAAAAATATATTCTTAATTCTTCACAATTTTATAAAATTTATGATTATTATCTTTTAATTTTATAATATTAAGAAAAAATTCTATCCACTACTCATAAAATACTCATAAAAGAAAAAAAAAAATCTAAATACAACCATTAGAACCCAAAAAAAAAATGAATACTTAAATAACAAAAAAAATTAAAAAGATAATTAAAAAAGTGAAATAATTATATCTCACATTTAAAAGAAAAAAAAATCAAACAAGAAAAACCCAAGTTCAAAAAAAAGAAAATGGCATTGCTACATATTCAACACTAAAATAAAAATAAAAGACAAAAATATTCCTCAATAAAATAGTTGTGATATTAGTATCATCATTCGAATAAATGACATAATATATATTTAAAAGAAAAACTAAAAAAACATTACATCACCACTAAAAAAAATGACATGCTCATGAAAAGAAAAGAAAATATAATAACATTAATAGTACCATTTTTTTTTATTTTAGAACATATTTAAGATTTTTTTATTAAATTAAGGGGTTTTAATTTAGAATTCTCATATTAAAATAATAAATTTCATAAAAAAATAATAATATTAAAATATAGATTATCAAATAAGTAAAATGTTAAAACTTAAATTATAGATTATCTATTATGTAATCATATATGTGAGCAGGCTCACATATATGTGAGCAGGCTTAGAATTCTCATATTAAAATAATAAATTTCATAAAAAAATAATAATATTAAAATATAGATTATCAAATAAGTAAAATGTTAAAACTTAAATTATAGATTATCTATTATGTAATTATAAATGTCAATTCAAGATTTTGTAGGGTTTGCAAGTCCCCAAAATTAACTCAAAGATTTGCATTATTAAATAATAAGTTATTAATGGCCATAATATAATCTCAATTACTAATTAATCTATATAATAGATATAATTTGTAGATTTGAATAAGTTTAGATCAATATGACAATTTGATTTACATTGTAAGGCTCTCTCGAAACCAAACACCATGAAGATCATAGGTTTTCATGTAATGGAATCTTACACTAACCTTGGTTTGAAATTAGAGCCTTTGTCATTGGCTTCACCATTGGCTTCACCATTGGCTTCACCTTAAAATGAATTCAATTTGTTTCTATTCAACTCACTAATGCAAGCAATTCATCATGTTCATTAAGAACATCATAACCAAGAGAACACACCCGAAAGAACCTCAATTTGTACAATGAAACGAAAACGTGACACACTATTATACTAAAAATGGATTGTACAAGGTGGCATCAATGGATAATCATTATCGTGTGTGTGCAATGTTTTTTATGTCATACACATGGTCATAGATGAGAAGTAACAAGATTTGAAATTGTTAGTGCACTGCTCAAACTTTGGTTGCAACCCAATCCTCACCCTAATTAAATAATGGTCTTACTTGATTTCGGGATCCAAAAGTAGCAAAACAAAATGAAGTTCTAGAGAGACTTCAATAAAACCAAAACCATTATGTGTCAACCACAATAAATTATTGGCAAAATATTTGACAAAATTCATTTTGGAAAACTATATGATGAAAAATCGTGTTGGAAAACTGCTTAATGAAAATCATGAATTGCATTTTCCCTTGCAAGAGGTATTACGGATTTTTGTGAAGTCTCTCACAAGGACACTCACTTTGGAAGTGACCCCTAGAGATTCAATCACTCATAAAGAAATAGATTTAGATTGAGGGAATTGATTCCTTTGAATCAACAACCAAAAAAATAGATTTAGATTGAGGGCATTGATTCCTTTGAATCAAAGATCATTGTGCTTCATTGACACATAGTTAGATGATCACTACTTCTTGTGTGAATATAATATTCAAAAGAAATCTTGTTTCCACTTATTTCTTCCTATGTGTGGCGGGTCTAAGAACAAAGGGGCAAGCTCCTCTATTTGTCCCCTAAATGTTTCGTTGACCTCCTCTAAAGCTTTGAAAAATTCTCCACCTTAAGTGGTGGGCAAAGGAAACATTATGTCATTAAGGAATCCCTTCTCCAATTAGAGAAATCTTTGAGTAGTGCCAAGCACATTACAAGTTTAGCTCCTTATAGGATCCCCACTCCCTCCTCTCACTCTCTCCTTTTGTGTGGATAAAAAGAAATCATTGTGTAAGAATTCATGTTATTAGTTAAGGGCCTTGGTTCATGAAAATGTGTGGACCTTTTTATAAAAGATCCCCCCTCCCTCATCTTGTTTGAAGAAAATTGTTGTGAAAGAATTTGTGTTATTAGTTGATGGCCTCAATTGATGGATGGTGTGGATATTTTTCTCAAGCTATGGYACTYTGGCTTTAACCCACATACGYAATCCTTCCTTATTTGTGATTCTAATATGGGTTAAATTACCTAGTTGCTACTTGGAACATTGTGGTCCCCGGAGTTGACAAGCCATTAGTAATACTATGGGTCAGTTCARCACCCKWACTCCAAATAATAGTCACTAAGTTTTCAATATATTCAATACCTGCCCCTAATCCATCTTTGATCTTTGCTTTCTAACATAATTTGCTTAGGAACATTGATATGTATATATWWWAAGCAAATTGTATATATATATATATATATCCTCCTAAGCAAATTATGTTATCATTCAGCCTTYCTAAGTAAATAYGTTATCAATCAGCCTTCCTAAGMAGATTATGTTAGAAAGCAAAGATCAAAGATGAACACGATTTCTAGATTACAAACACATTGKCTTTCSCTACAAACTCGATTTTTCCATGAACATGACATAGATGTGCCCAAATACATAGTACCCACATACTACTAACGGGAAAAATAGAAAGCATTATTGGTGGATAGAATTGTAAATGGACCACCATTGAGCAGAACCTAGCAAAACACCTACAAAACCTACACCTATAGCTCTAACGATTCCCGTTATTTTGTCTCCAATGGAGTGCAAGACACTAGTACTATCCTGACTCTAGAGAAAACTCCCCCCCGCCCCACACTAGTCCAACTACAAGAGGAATCAATTGAGAAGGGGGAAAGGAGGCATGAATCATAATCTTCCAAACAAGACAAGGACCCAACTCCTATATCCAGTGAGGCAAAGCAATAATTGTTGGTAGCAAGTCCAAAATGCCCCAATCTAATCATTGGCTAAACCAAAATAAAGTAAAAGCAACCAAGAGGCAAAAACAAAGATCTTTCATAGATAAATTGGCAATTTATCATCTCAACGTAAATCTAGATTTGGTTTCACGTTTCATCACAAATATGAATTGCCCCTAATATCCTTCTATTAAAAATGAAGTGTCTCCATAAATAAAATAGTATTTTCTTCTTTAATTTTTTTATTGAAATAATATTTTCTTGTTTTCTTTTAATAAAAAAAAACAATTAAATAGATATAATATTTATAAACCTCAAAAATCATAACTTATCACTTTGATTGTAATCACACCAACCTAAATTCATTTAACAAAAAAACTTTCAAAATGACACCAATACATGAATATCTCCTACTTGAAAGTTCTATAAGCTAATTTTTTTTATTATTTTAATATTTATTAATCTTATAATAAATTTCATATTTTAATTTTTTAATATATCTAATATAAAATATATTTAACTTCTCTATTATTATCAATTTTTAATTCACAATTTTAATTAACATAAAACAAATATTATATCAGATGCACATTGTTACTTCATACAAAAATATAAATATGATGTGCAGTCGAATGGTATAAAAACAACATTGAAGATATAGTAGAATAGCATATTTACTTCTTTTAAAGATCGATTATATATATATAATGGATAAATAAATAAAGTGGACAGAAATTGCATGGGAAATCACACCAAACTATTATATATATATATATAAACCGCGACAAAAACCACCCACGACAACAACTCACCCCAATATGCCTCGAGTTGGAAATTCGAGATTTAGAAAATTGACAAAATATCTCCCTTCTATGAAGCAATATCCACTGTCTGATTTGATAAATCCCCGCAAAATATTCAATTTTTTATTCCCGCGTCCATTTATTATGCATTGTATCATCAAATTCCCAAAACCATGTTACCTAATTTGTTTCAAGAGATTTGATCTGGCAGCTTTGATGTCCGAGCACAAGTAGCAACAAGCATGATCCGAGTTCAGGAGTGGCTGGCTTCAGAGCCGACACATTTTTCCCCTTTACTCTGGCAGGGCAGGTCTCCGCGTTTTAGGCAAAGTGACAAACTCTGAGTTGAAACTTATCCAATATGTTCAGCCTTTTTTTCAAAGTTTTGTGCATTTCCGAGAATTGGTAGCTGGGGACTGCATCACATGGGCTACCCATAACTTCCGTGTCCAATCCTCCATAAAAAAAACCCTCTTGGCTGAAACTTCAATTGGTACTATACAACCGCACCTGGCAATCTTAATTGCAAACAATCCCCGTGGCCACTTCAATGAATCTACAACAATGGACACCCTCCATCTCCTTCCTCCATGATTCCAGAACTAGTGACTCAGCACCAAACCTCAATTAGTCTCATTACTCTCGCAGTCAGTCATTGTTCACATTAAAAAGCTTTTTTAACCTATGGTAATGTAAGTGCAAGTCCCCCTGTTGATGAGATAGCATCCTCTATCACTCATAGTTACCACTATTGCACTATTGCAACTCCCCCTGTTCATGAGATAGCATCCTCTCTCACTCATAGTTACCACTATTGATGACACTAGTGATGAGATAGCATCCTCCCTCATTCATAGTTACCAAGTTTGAGTTAATGAGATAGCATCCTCCTTCACTCGTAGTTACCACTATTATCCTCCCTCACTCATAGTTACCAAGTTTGAGTTACCACTATTGATGATACTAATAATTACCACTATGGATGACACTAGTGATGAGATAGCATCCTCCCTCATTCATAGTTACCAAGTTTGAGTTAATGAGAGAGCATCCTCCCTCACTCATAGTTACTACTATTGATGACACTAGTAATGAGATAGCATCCTCCTTCACTCATAGTTACCAAGTTTGAGTTACCACTATTGATGATACTAGTGATGAGATAGCATCCTCACTCATAGTTACCAAGTTTAAATTCAATACAATAGAAATTTGAATTCAAAATTTTCAATTTGGAAAATTTGAGAGTATACATCTTAAACACTAAACGTATATGCTTCCATTCCTGCTAATTTGAAAACATATCCATGCATTCTGCTCATTTTCATGTTCATCAACTTTCGAATTTGAATAACTCCCAATAACTCTGGACAATTCAACCAGCCAAGGAAGCTATTGAATAACTCCCAATAACTCTGGACAATTCAACCAGTCAAGGAAGCTGTGCCCGCCTCTTAGCCTTATTCCTCAAAAAACCCACTTCTTTTCTCAGCTACCCATCATCACTTGCCAGCCATATCGAATTTGTCCCGAATTATTTGCATTCGAATCAAAATTTCGTATTTTTTGACCCGATTCGGGCAAATTTGGTAACTATGCTCACTGCAGTACTAACATCACCAGTGACTTCTGCATGATCTCCCTGAGTTGACTAGACATCATGAGATCTGCTTGACAATTTACTCTATAGCCTTTTATTTGCAGGAATTCTAAACGAGATCATACTTTCAACACCCTGCAGAAACTCCCAAGTTGATTGGATTCCCACCCCACATCCACATATCTAAACAAGTTCATACTTTCGACGCCCTGCAGAAACTTCCCAAGTTCATACTTTCGACACCCAGCAGAAACTTCCAAGTTGATTTCCTTCCGTACCCACCTCCAACATTCTAAACAAGATCATACTTTCAACACCCTACAAAAGCTTCCAACTTGATTGCATTCCCCACCCCACATCCAAAATTGCAGGGTAGACATATCTTGTATTAACTAAGGATTTATAAATATACATCATTCATCAATTATTAACAGCATCAATATCTTATTGTTCCAACCCTCTGTTATCATGACTTTGAACCTATCTCAAAGTCATATATGGATAACAAGCATGCATCTCTCTGTAATTTGGATGTCTTCATTATGGTTTTGGAGCTATATTGTGAAGTCATACCTGGATCACAGGTATGCATCTCTGTATCTTTTTGGTCTTTTACTATTCGTTCAGTTCATGTTCAGTTTAGCATGCTTCTTTGGCAAGTTGTTTTATCTTGTGGAATATGGGTTCAGTTTTAATCCATCTACAATGTAAACTCACTTTGATTTATACAGCTGACTGCAATAGGGAAACACAAATCATTTGTTCCATCTTTTTTTGGGTGACAGTGTAAAAGTTATGTTGGAAGTATTTCTGCCTTGGCCTCAACATCAAGGGAAAATCCAAGCCAAATTATTATTCATTTCATACATATACCAAAAACAGTAATTAAGAGTATGCATAACCAAATTGCAGATTGTGAACAAAGGTGAAGAACTGGAGAAATCAGTAGAGAACCCAATGTCCACTTCTACGCAAAAGACAACTTAAATTTTAGACTTACTGAAGTGAATGCTCAAATTCTGACCAGTGTAATATAGAAAATAACAACATAACAAAGAAACATTACAACAAAGAAGTCAAGATAATCAAATTGTTCCTCTGCATCCTTGAATGTACAATTTGATTGGCAATTTCCAAAATAAACATAATATAACAAGTCAGAACACTTGCATGTTGGAAATTTTGACTGTACAAAAGTAGATGAGGAAAAAGCCAGTATGAAAGCCACTAACAATAACTTAGTCCCACCATAAATCTGGCTTGTTTCCCCATATCCAGACCCAAAAACTGGGCATAAATGGTATCTCCCTATGGCCTGGATCTCTAATCTAGTGGAAAGACAAAACTGAATACATAGTATACTTTATCCGCATAAACATATGAAGGTTGATACAGATATATCAGTTGATATTATATCACATTACATGGACAAAAACATAGAGTATGGCTAGACTCTAGGTCAGAAATCTGGATATCCCAAAAAAAATCACTCTGTGCGAGAGGATAAAGACAGAAAGCTGGAAAGCCGGAATCCATCCCACTCCAATGCAGTATACTGAAAGCTAGATGCAAAATCTAGCTCCGATCTTACAGTGCGCTCTGTCAAACTGCTTTACTCTTCTGCCCATCTATCTTCTCTGGACACCTTGGAGCTGCAATCAAACAGAAAATGGTCAATCCCGATAAGGCATCAGAAACGAATATCTTCAAAACAAAGAGAACATCTTCCATATAACTTTATAAGTCTAAGACAATTGGAACTTACCTAGACCATTGGCATCTGAGGTTTTCATAACCCTTAGCCTTTTGACAGTATTGACAAACATCCTGCAATGAATGAAACTTGGATCAGATTTACCTTCTCAGAAAGACTTACAAACAAATCCACAACTTCCCAACATTCTTGAAAAACCCCTTGGAAACAAATCCAGGAAATTCTGTAGAATCTCTCTATACAAAGTTAAAACCCATTAGCCAGTTTACATAAAGATCAAACCAATCTCTCCTATATATCTATTCCCAAACAAAGACACAGCTTGCACAACATTCTATAAATTTATTATTGTATCTGAAAAGTGAAGCTTTGGATTGCTTGGATATCACTGCTCACCTCCATGGGACATCGCCAACAAGCATCCAATCTCCCTCCTTGTCCTCGTAGGTCAATACAAAGTCTGAGGAGCTGTCCAAAAGCCTTGATTGCTTGGGATCATTGGCACCAACATGCCCTCTTTCCATCGGTGTTTGAGGTCCACTTTGGCCTGAAAATTGATGGCTAGAATGTAAGCCAAAACCAAAAAAACTTAACGGACTGACCTTCAGAACACATACAAACTCAATAGCCGAATAACTCACCATTGGCATTGTTGGGCCGTTGAAACATTTCTTCCAAGGCCTGAGCAAGAGCTTCATAACTGTCATGAGCATTCAGATCCACTTTTCTACCGATAGGCACGCCATCCATGTTCACCTTGACATACAAGGGAGACCGAGCCTGAGTAGTAGCACGGGTTTTTGATCTGTATGTCCCAATCGGTGGCCACCCCACTACTGCTTGACCTCTGCACGTTTTAAATCAAGTTACGAAAGAAAAATCAGGCATGGAAGCAGTTCTAAAATAAACCAACAGCAGAATAAGTCAATAAATGAAATTCATTAACACATACCTCTTGGAGTTATAATCTCTGAGAGTAAGTTATTTTTTCTTGAAAAWTTATTCTCTGAAGAGGGTTTTTTTTTAAGAAAAATCAAACTTTCAAGTSGTTTATAATTTCTATAAAACTCAAATTTTCTAAATACATCTTATTCACCATGAAGAGTTCCTGACATGTTTTGAGGAAAAAAATTTAAGTGTATGGGATGGGTGGAAATGAGTTTAGTCCAAGGGRTTAGCCTAGCTCAAATTTTCTGAATTAGGTGTACTAAAACAGATATTATCCACGAATATAGAGAAATATACCTTGGATTTCTCAAAAGATTTTTCCTGAAAAAAATTAGAAAATAAGYATAGAAATAAAATTTTATTTACTAAATTACAATTTTCCAGTGGGATTTTCAGTTTGGTACCCAAAGAGAATGATATACCCAGTGRTGACATCGATTTTTACTGTTTCAAAATAAAAAAAGTCCTAAGGGAGATTTCATTGAGAGCTAACGGTTTCCCAGGGGCATTAATTCCCTCGAAATTAGAAATTTCAAATGGGATTTCGCATCCCAATAATCAAAAATTCTTGCAGGAATATTCATTTTAAAAGCTAAAATTTAAGCACAAATAGATGCACCAATTCCAGTGGACCGATTTTCAAACAGAAAGCCAAATGTCCATCGCTAAATAAACAAAAAGCCAAAAGAGTTTCGCATCCAGAAGGCTGGAACAAAATTTCTAGTGGGTATTTTCTGAAAAAATCAAATTAACCAAAATTTTATTAAAACTTCACAAAAATGGAATGCGGAGTGGGATTCGAGAGAGTCTTACTTTGAAATCTCGGAGCTGTCCTGGAGTCCATCCGAGCCATCGGACTCATTGTGTATTCTCTTTGTTCCAGAAATAGCAGCAGCAGCAGCAGTAGGAGGAGGCATGATAACTCTACCAGAGTTAGAGAACCCATAACCAGACCTCACGCGCTCAGCAACGTCTTGAACAACAGGTGTGTGCGGAGGAGGAGCCTGGAGATCTTCTGCAGTGAGAATCCTTGCACCTTCCCAGTTCCTCAACACCTGAACCCCTTGCCACATAGAGGAACAAGAAGCCCCTTTCTCCTGAGAGGTACGATGTTCGAATCCCCCCCTCGCCCACACTCCCTGCTGAGACCCAGTTGGGTTACGAGGCCTTTGATACTCTTCATGAGAAACCCACTTCTGAAAAGCTTTCTCTGAGCCATTGAAGGCCGCTGCGGCATTAAGGGGTTCTTTCTTGTAGGAAAGACTCAAGCCCAAGTTGAGCTCCGCATCTCCCAGGCTTCCATTGGAATCATGAGTCTGCTTCTCGTGAATATGACTACCATTATTATTAGCATTAGTATACTCAGAGGTGTGGGAGGACGAGGATACCTCTGAGAGCCCAATGTAATCATGCTCCGTTAGAGTCGAGGCCGTGACGCTGGAAGCATTAGAACGACTAGATCCCACGCCGGACTTCATTTTAGAGCCAGCCAGCCCGATTCTGTCGATGATTTCCTTGTTCAAGTGACCCTGTCCAAGATCGAACCCGAGACCATGAAACTACAAAGCGATCCAGATGCCCGATTCAGCAGATTTCTGAGAAGATTTCTCGCAATTCCTTCAAAACACCACGCGCAGATATACCCTCCAGGAAAAGAAAAACAAAAGGAAAGAAGGAAGTGCTCCGGAAAATGCAAGCACAGAGATGCGCGCAGTTTAACAACAAAGCTGAGCGCTTTCATTGCTTTGGCCGACATCCCGACAATCCACCACCCACCTCGCTCGCCGACGACGTCGACTCTGCCGGCCGGCAGCACCGTGGACCCCACGGCCGGCAGACATCCAATTACATACATGAAAGTGTCTGACACAGCAGGAGTTCAGACCAATGAAAACGAGCCACGACATGCCACGCCGTCCCCGACTTCATGCATTGCATGGAGACATCCTTCAATGATGACGACATAAGGGAGCATGCGGGTCCCACGCCGCCCGTGCCGGGGACCTCACGGCGTCTTATGTAGATGTCGCTTTCTCGTGCTGCCGTCGGGCTGCCCGGTCTACGAGCAATACCGGGGGCGTCAGCCCGGTTCGTGCGCGCACGTCTCCATCAGGACCCACCGTACAAGCGCGTCTGTCTCACGTCATGCGACAAATTTTCCCCAATATCCTTTTTTTTTTTTTTTTTAACTAAAATCGTTTTCGTTTTTTTTAATTTCCTTATTTCG